>JARTUT010000493.1:0-158424 GCA_030674115.1 Micraspis discolor | reverse complement strand
GAGTTGACACAGTCGAAGGTATCGAGCGATTTTATCGAACGACCGGGTCGACAGAGTCGATCTACATAGTGTGGACACAGCTTTAGAAGCTCGCAGCAGGCCTATTCAGCAGTAACACGAGTTACTAATTGAGCCACTAGATGGCAGGCTATATAGATGGATAGAATTCTACAAATCGAATTTTTCTTTACTACTAAAAACGATTCGGAAATTTTTTGTGTGCGTTATTGTAAAATAAATAATTTTGAGTACATTATGTCTATGTCGAATTTCCCTTTATGTGTTTATAGATAAATCAACTTTTTTAAGTAGGTATGGTAAGTGAGCGCTAGATGACAGCACGAGCGCTACCAAATTATAAAGCCTATCAATCCAGATTTTATTTTTTCCTTGCAAGAGGTGAAGTATTCTTGTGTTTTTTGATATTTATTTGGTTCTATCATAAAGAAGAATATTTAAACTATAGATCGATAAGCAACCCGAGTTTTTCCTATATTTCTGTGACTTGACCTGATTCTCCAAATCTATGGTTCTTGGTCTGTCATTTTGGTTATTTTTTGATGTACTTTATTTTGTCTCACCAGTAATAATAATTACTTGATTGTTAATTTACTTTTGAAGTAAGAAGTATTTTGTGAGCTATAAGCAATGAATATTGAAATTAGTGAATCACCTGAACCCGATGACTTGTAAGTAAATCAACATTTATTTCATTTACCATTTACCTACTTAGCCCAGTCCTACATTGGAAGCGGATTTAGTCTGACCAGCCAACCCGACCCGATTTGATACTCTTCAGAGCAGTCCAGACCAGTTCGAACACTGCCTCCAATGTAGGAGGACAATACGTTTTCTTTGTTTTTGTTTCCTCCAGACCCGTCCAGACTGTCTGATCTGGAGAAATTCCGCTTCCAATGTAGGACTGGCCTCAGCCTAACTCCATTTAACGATTTGTGTTTTCCAGTGACCTCAAGGTTGAAGATGAAAATCAAATTGAAGAAAATTTCACCCACGAGTTTGGAATATGTGATAGAGACACAATCGAAGTGAAACAGGAAAATTGTTTGAGCCAATCTGTAAAACTAGAAAGTATTTGTGAAGCTGGGAGAAGTGACCAATCTTCGAGAAGGTAGGTTGTAATATTTATTACCGGCCACACACGCTGCTATCTACAGGAAATGAAACCTGCGCAGATAAACTAGAATCACAGGTTTTCAAGCAAAACCGAAATACAACTCTTTCTAATTGTACCATACTTAACCATACATTTCTATCAACTTATGTTAAAGTCTGCAGGTTTCATCTTCGGCTGGAGTCTGTAGCCGGTAATGATTATTGGCATCAAAGTGAGTTAAGCTTAATCACCAACATATTGATTTTTATCACTTGTATTCTTACCACGGCTGCTAATGTTAATGCAAAACCTAAAATAGTTTCTTGATTATTTATAAATCAAAGCTGGAGTTCCTCAGGGCACAGTGCTCAGACAACTTCTCTACCAAATTTATGTTGAAAATCTTCTCAAATCAGGTTTGCTGGGCAAGTCTTCATGTTTGCGGATGATACAGTCGTCATGTACAGTGCAGACAGTACAAGGGTTGCCTTTAGGGATTAGAGAATAAAAAAAGATTGAGCATTAAAAAACAGGCCACCTGTTCGTGCTCGAACAATTTTTGTTTGGTCATCTTGAAACACCCATTTAGTGGACTGGTATTTACTTGCGGGTTCATATGCGTAAATCCACGATTTATCACCTGTCACGATGTCATAGACGTGCTTCGAAGCACCGCGATCGTATTTTTGGACCATTTCTTTCGACCAATAGACACAAGCCTTTTTTTGAACGTGGTCCCACTAATGCCTAACGTTGTCTCAATCTCACTATAGGTCACATGACGATCTTGCAATATCAGTTGGCGCACAGCATCAATGGTTTTGGGAAAACAATGGATTTTATATGACCTTCACGAAATTCGTCTTGGAGTGAAGTACGACCTCGGTTGAATCACCAATACCATCGATAAATACTGGTACTTGATGGAGCTTCACGCCAAGAATTGAATTAAGTTCATCGATGCACTGTTGTTGAGTTAATCTTCAGGGCTCTACAAAAGAATATGGAGCATATAATGAAAAATTCCAAAAACAAACATGTAAATATATAAAACAGCAGGAATGACAAAGCAAGACAACACCTCATAATTACAGTCTAAAATGTGTAACATCAAACAATAAAACATGGATACAGCTCAAAAAGTGAAAACAACATAAACAATCAGCAATAATGTTGTAGGTTTTCGTGAAAAAAATGAAAATGCACTTACAGACTAAACAATTGTATCTTCCCATTATCCTCTATATAAATAATATAGTTTACAAATCTCAGATATGTATTTTGCATGGTAAGAAATTATCAGACCGCAATGAAAAATAAATAATATAGTAATTTCAAGAGACATACGTCGACACACGGAGGTGGAACCAATATAAGAGCTCTCGATTTCTCAGATGGCAATACCCGAACACGCGTTCACATGTTAACGGGAGGCGATGAAAACTTAACAGAGTGTTTATTCATTCTTAATAAGGGAAAATATATTCGGCTTAGATGTTGGATATCTGATCTTGAATTAACTGAGTTATTAACTGCTATCTGTAACATCTCATACATTAGTCGATTCCCTAAGTATGGTTCCCTATTTAGAATTTTAACGTTTTCAAAGTCGAAACTATGTCCCGTGCTAACGCAATGTTCAGCTAAGGCTGTTTTTGGGTTGGAGAGGGGCAAGCGGACAGATCTCATGTGTTCCTGGACTCTCGATTTCAAATATTGGAGCTTGTATTGGAGCTCCTAAATGACACAGATTTTCTTTCTTAATGATTTTGGAGAGTTTCTCTGAAAGCCCTCTGACATACAAGAGGGTGTCATATTTTAAAATTGGGTGCATGGACCCTCCAGACAAAGGGATGTGAGGTTGAGGAGGCTTGACTGGTTTTCCCAATATTATGTCAATCAAATGAGTTGGGTAATTGATGCTCACTAAAACCGATTTGATATATTTAAAGTTGTTTTCATTATATATGATGTCAGACAGATTCAAAGCTCTGAGCTTCAAATTTTTTATTACATTAATTTTGTGAATCATGGCTTGATGGGAAAAAAGCTCATATACCATCCAGAAAAAGTAGGTTTCTGATACCAATCCACATACAAGATATCAACACTCCCGCGTTCAATCTTCATGCCTAGAAAACTGAGTGCTCTATTCGACTCCAATTCTATAGTGAAATGTAATTTTGGATGATATGAATTGAAAATGTCCAGCACAAGATGTTCAGTGCCATCCAGTATTATAATAAAAATGTCATCCACATAACGTTTCAAAATTAATACTTTGAAAGGAAGACGAGAGAAGCAAACATCCTGAAGCTTCTTCATTACGATGTCACAGCAAAGGAGTGAAAGACAGTTTGGCATACCAAAACCAAAGATTTGCCGATAAAATTGATCATTGAAACAGAAATAACTACTTGTCGTCAGAAAGTTATATATTGATCTAAATGTTTCAAAGTCTTGAGAAGGCTCAGGAATTGAATTCCAATTCTCTTCTATAATCTGTAAAGTCAAATCTGTTGGTGTATTGGTAAAGAGCGAAACCACATCCGGTGACACCAATCTGTGGTGTGGTGGTACCTTAATTCTATTAATGGAATCGAAATATTCGAAAGAGTTTCGGACGTAATGTTCATCCTTAATAAAAATCGGTCTCAAGAATTCAGCAACAAACCTTGACAGCTCATACACTGGGGAACCCACCTGATCCTGCTACCACCATTTAAACCTTTAAAAATACAATTTTGGATCACCAAATTGAATTTAAGTATACATTCTGTTCAAAAATACAACAACCAAAACCAGCAAACATCCTCATCTCTTCATTAACGGTAAGGAACTAACACAAGTGAAAAGAAGTAAGAGTTTAATAATAATAATAATATGCTTTATTTCAAATTAAGTAGCAACGTAATTATTATAATTATAATACATTACTTCTTGAAATGAAATAGTGTCAAGGTATGTAATTAACAGTTTGAGGTATCTCCCATCTCATACATCAGAAATTCATCAACAGTATAGGGTTCTATTTGTACCAACAGTTTGAAGATTTGTTTTTTGAAAATTTTAAGTGCTGTTATTTCTCTTATGCGATCTGTAATGTAGAAAATATCGATGAGATGGTAAGCCTGAACGTAAGCCTGAAAACCCCTGATGAAATAGAAGAAGTGCTATCAACATTCAACAACCTATTATACATGCAGTGAAACAAGCAACTCCTGCAATCAATGTGACAAATTATACCTACAATATCACTGAAGGAATTAAGGAACTAATTGCTCAGAAGAGAAGAGCAAGATGGCAGCAAACGCACTCCCCAGCTGACAAAAACATCCTGAATAAAACAACCAATCGACTTAGAGCGAAAATCAAGGAATTAAAAGAAAACTCATTTCAAGAGTATATCTCAAACCTGAGCAGATTCGATAATTCAAAATGGAAACCAATAAAGAACTTCAAAAACGCATATATCAGCTATACGTAATACATCAGCACCTAACACACATTGGGCCAAAAGCGACGAAGAAAAAGCCAAGCTATTTGCCGAACACCTAGCCACAGTGTTCACCCCCCACAAGGACGCCAAAGGTAAGGAGATAGAAAGAGAAGTCCTAGAGATACCCAAAATCACTGCACCAATTAAACCTTTCACTACGACTGAAGTCCAGGACGAACTCTGTCGCCTCAATACAAGAAAACTGCAGGAATTGACAAAATAACACCGAAAATGCTTAGAGAGTTACCAGATAAGGGAATCACTCTACTTAAGTATATTTACAATGCTATACTGAAACTGAATCAATGGTCACAGTAGTTTAAAATAGCAGAAATTATTTTAATTCCAAAACAAGGGAAAGATCCGAGCAGTGCGACCTCATATCAGCCAATTAGTTTGCTACCTGTCACCTCCAAAGTCCTCGAAAGACTTGTCCTCCGTAGAATCAACACAGACCCAAATACTGAACAATGGATACCACACCACCAGTTTGGATGTCTATCATCCAAAGAAGCCAATCTAAAATCCTCAGAACGATAACAAATGCCCCAGAATCCCCTACAGTGAAATAATGCACATGGATTACAAATCAAACACTACATGAAGACCTGAAGATACCCTATGTAAAGAGTGTCATAACAGAAAAAAGCACCAAACATCACACAAAGCTTGAGAGCCCCACAAACACTTTGCTACAACCACTGACTCAATTGCAGAACGATCGGCCACTTAAAAGAAAATGGCCAGCAGATTTGAAGGAGACTTGAAGAGGAATTGTCACTGGACAGGACCTCATCATGACATTTAGGAGCGTCGAGCTCTGAAGCCATCAAATGAGCTTATAGAATTTTTTTTTACTGTTTGCTTGTAACAACTATTATAATAAAAAAATTAGAAAGCACTGACGTGAGGTCAGTTGGCTTAGGCGCTCTTGTAAACCACTTACAATTATTTAAATTTTGAAAAATCATATCTCCAGAACTATTAGCTTGTCGAAGTCGAGAGTGGTATTTTTGTATACGTCTGATAAAACTGCACCATAAAAAAATTTTTATTTGAACAGTGTCATTTGAAAAAAAATTTTTTTTTTGTTACTCCGAACCTATTCGGCCGATTTGACGGAATAACGAACTTAGCCGAGATATTTACACCTCAAACCTATTCTGAAAGTTTCAACTCTCTAACTTCATCCGTTCGAGAGTTATCGTGTTCACGGAACGGACGGACGGACAGAATCGATTTTGACCACGGATTATTCATCAGTAGGTCCAAACAAAACGATTGATACCACTTTTGCCCAAAAATTCGAAAGTCACAGACATTTGGGCAAATTGATAAGCACTCTGTTCAGGTGAACAAGAGCGCCAAAAAGGGTGTATAAGATGTTCCAGTCCTGAAGTTTTAGACTGTCAGCTAAAATTTGCATGTGATTTGGTGTTATAATTCTTCTATATTGACATTTTTGGCCTTGCTGCATCTGCTCGTTTATTATGATTTGTGCTGTATCGTGATCTGAAATATGGGTTTTTTTACTTTTTTTTTTACTTTTGATTTGAAGTCTTGTTGGTTAATGAGAATATTATCTATGCAGGTTTTACTGAATAAGGTAGATCTTGTTGGTTCGTTAATGCTAGCTTTCATTCCATATGAATCCAATAGGTCAATAAAATGGGTTGTGCTTCTGTTACATTTGTCGAGTAAATTTATATTGAAATCACCTGCTATGATCACAGTTTTGTTTTTCAAACAGATCATTTGGAGAAGTTCTGTAACATTTGCCACTTTTTCTTTCGAAAGAAATAACAAATATCATTTTCAAAACTAACTACGGCACTGGAGTCTGAATGATTCCAGATACAAAGACTTGGCCAATTAATGTGATCGTCTAGCAAGGGTAGGACTCTACGTTTACGTAATAATTCAAGTTCGTGATAATTGAGATTTGTGAAAATAATTGGGAAACAAAGATGGTAAATAAAACACAATGGTCAGACCCAGACAACCAGCTATTTATTAAGGGTCTAAAAAAATATGGGGGAAAGCCTCAGGCATAAAACCCTTTGTTTAGGTGATGTTGGGGCACTTGTTTAAAACTAAATGATAAGATATTAACAGTTAGCAGAGGTGAGTATAACAATCCAGGAAAAGAAACTATAACAATACAGCACAGACGATAATCAGGATAATCGGAGCACTTCCATAATACAAGAGTATAGTAACATGGTAAATATGGCAACTTCAATGGTACAACAAGAATTAATAATCATGGCAAATGTATACTTCATTAATGCAACAGGATAATAATCATGGCAAATAAATAAACGACTAATTATGACCATCGTCATGGTCACAGCCCCAGGGTATGTGAGCCATAACTATAATATTGTATGAGCTAAGGAATTGGGAACACGGGGAAGGTCATGGAGTTCCAGCGGCAGCTCTGAAAAAAATGACAGAAAGTTTCGCGGTTGATATAAAAAAGGTATATTCTCTCATGCCTTATAGCACATGTCAGTAACGGTCCCTGCCTTAAGGCCTTGGAACCGCCCTTCAAGGCCTTCGATCCAGGAATCTAAGAAATCTCATACTACAGTATAGGAATGGTCCACAATCTCGAGACCCCTAAATGAAATATCATGTAATACGTGCATATAGATAAATATATAGTAGTACGAGATCATGGCATAAATCAAGAACAAATCTTCATAGAATATCAATCACAAATAAATAATCAGAACCAGAATGCATTATGGACATAAATAACAGAGACAGGTATTGGTAAACGATATTAAGCAATATAAATAATGAAAGCAGAGAATCTACATAATCAACCGAAGGAAATATACATAACAACAACAAGAAGATACATCACGACAGTAAGAAGAATAAGTTAACACAGCATGAAATATACATACACAACAATAACCATGAATAGTAAGGCAAGTACATTACACAGTAAAATGACTAATTTCAACAGTACGAGACATACATAATGATAACATGAGACAGGGTAACTTAACAACGTTAATCTTCGATATAACACCATGGTGCTACGTGCACTGGTTACATCCATTATTCCATATCATCCATACTAGTATTACCACTAGTGGAGGTCTCCATATGTTCCTGCTTAATCACAGGCTCAAAACCCCAGAGCAATTGGCAATTCCTATTGCACCATAGGGTACAGTAAATAAAGTTGATCGGTTACACTCCAGTAACACATTGTAGAAAGCTGAAAATAAGGCGTTCATTGTTATGGTAGACACCTGAACTTCAAAGGCAATAATATCGAAAATGATGGAATCACATGCTATAAGGAGTTACATGAATCAAACAAAGTATTAAGTGCACAAAGGAAATAGAGTTATACGAATCAGACAAAACATCATGAGAACAAAGGAAATAGAGTTATATGAATCAAACAAAGCATTATGTGAACAAAGGAAATAGAGTTATATGAATCAAACAAAGCATTGTATGAACAAAGGAAATAAAGTTATATGAAATTAAATTAGACAGAGCATTATGTGAACAAAGGAAATAGTTATATGAAATCAAACAAAGCATTATGTGAACAAAGGAATTACATTCACAAGACAACAGTATTAATGACAAATGCCCAAACACCACCTAATAATACATCATTGAATTAAACAATAATTAAGGAAACAATCTATAATAATGGCATAGATACGAAAACACTAAATTTCCTGAAACAATGAGAATTCCAATGTTGTTTACCAACAAAAGGGTTAGTAAACTGGATGGGTCTTCCATAATAATTAAATTAATCTGAATTCTACCTGTAAAATAGATTCGAGCGGCACTCAATGTAGCAATGGCTTCGGTATAGCACTCACACAAGCACTCACTAAAACTTTCGAAAAAGGAACTTAATTCGCTCAGCAGTCAACTGATAATAATCAACACCATCTTCGATTCCTTCCTTCCTCTGGTTTCTCCACGCAGTCGCGTAAGTTGGCTGCGGAAACTTCACAGTTCTAACCATAGAATCTATTTTGACCAGCAACTCTCTTTCGAGGTACGTGAGGCCAGTGGCGTCTCAACATAGGGTGAAATGAGACTACGATTTTTTGTATGAAAGAAAACCTAGGATGTTACAGTTCTTCGAATTTTTTGTTTGTTTGTTTTTGTTTCTCCTGGAGTAGTATACACTGATAATATAGTAAAATGTTTATTACCTATCTTCACGTCGATGGAAGAGATTTCCAGGATCTTTTCAATTGACAGTTTAACAAGATCCCTTCTTTCCTGATATTGGATACCTTCTTTTATATAAATGGTGCTGCCTCCATGTTTGTATACACTACGACAATACGCACTGGCTATACAAAAACCTTCTATATTGTGGTTCTTTAACTGTTCATATTCTTTCCAATGTTCCGTCAAACATATTGCTGTCAAGTTATATAAATGTTGTGCCATATCTTCTAAGTTATCGATGGCATTAGTTAAAGACTGGACATTTTGGTGGAGGACCGAAACAGGACCTGTACGTTTAGTTGCACTGGGAGGAGACAACTTCTTTTCTGATTCCGGGCCTTTGAAATAAGTTCCGAAACGAAAATTCCCTCGCCACAATACCTTCAGGCCAGTTTTCAGGACAGCAGATTAATTTAAATAATTTGTCTGTTTGCACCCCAACACTGAAAGCCGAGTTGTTGCCTTGTGTATTTAGCTTTTTTACTTCTATTTCTTCATCCTTGTCATTTATCTCTTCAAGGTAGTCTTTTATTTGCTTTTCCGAAACATCCTTTCCTTGAATCCTGCCCACATAGATCCATTTTCTTTTTGCAGCTCCTTTTATTATAGAATTGCTTATTTTTTTGATGCCTGTACATATTACATTGCTTTTAGATTTTATTTTATTTTTATTGCGGACAACTGTCTTCCATTCAGTGTCGTGTGACTTTGACGCTTGTTTGTGTTCCTTGTTTTGTTGATGTTTTATGTTTACACTAGCTGACCCGACAGACTTCGTCCTGTCAAAAAGATTTGTAATGGGGCAGTTTTTGTGCCTACGTATTTTAAAAAACTCTCCTGAACAGAACCGTCACCCTGGTGATAGGGTGTTGTGAATAAAAAATAAATAAAACACATATAAGGATTTAAAAGTAAGTAATCGCTTTATTGTTAATCATGTTTTTTTTTTTCATTTCATTTATTCATTAGCAATCAGAATATAATAAAATAATTCTATAAGCTAATCAGATGTCTGTAGAGCATGAGGCTCTGAAGTGGGTTTATAGGGTCTTCTCCAATGAAAAGACCCCTTCTGTCCTACTTAAGGTCTGCTGGCCAATTCCTTTTGAGTCTTCGGGTGGTGTGTGGTTCTAGCAATGGCTGTAGAAGGTTGTTTATGTGCCCGTGTAGTTTGTCGTGGTGTTTCTGGCTCTTTTCCTTTATGACGTCCATAACATAAGGTATTTTTAGATCTTCGTGCAATGTTTGATTGGTCACATACCATGGTGCATTTGCTATCATTCTTAGTATTTTCGATTCGCTTCTCTGTACTATAGATACGTTGGACTTAGAAGTACATCCCCACAGTTCAATACCATATGTCCAAATAGGCTTTATGACTGCTTTGTATATGAGAAGTTTGTTTTCCATCGACAATTTAGATTTCCTGCCTATGAGCCAATACAGCTCTTTAACTTTCAGGTCTATTTGCTTCCTTTTTTTTAACCACGTGTTCCATCCATGTTAATTTGTTATCTAAGTGAATTCCCAAATATTTTGTATTATTTGATACTGGTAACTGAATGTTATTCAACTGAACAGGAGGGCATTGTCCTTTTCGAAGCGTAAAATTGATTTGCATTGATTTTGTCTCATTGATCCTGATTTTCCATTTGTTGAGCCATTCTTGTATTTTATGTGCGTTAGGTGCGTTTGTAAAATATTGGATGCTTTTTCAGGATTTTTGTCGGTTGCAAATATTGCAGCATCATCTGCAATGTTCCGATTGTTGTGTTAGCACATGTGGGCAGGTCTGCTGTATACACCAAATATAGAAACGGACCAATAACACTCCCTTGAGGAACGCCTGATTGTATGGAATAAAGATCGGATACTTTATCGTTGACCCTTACTCTAAAGCTTCTTCCGGTAAGATAAGATTTCATCAGTAGGAAATAGTATAGCGGTAGACACTTTTTGATCTTGTATAACAGTCCTTTGTGCCTGACTTTATCTAAGGCCTGACTGACATCCAAAAAAGCAGATGTACAGTATTTTTTGTCTTCCAGGGCTTTGCTGATTTCACGGCTTATTCTGTGAATCTGTTGTGTAGTGGAGTGATGAACTCTAAAGCCAAACTGGTGTTGAGGAATTATTTCTTGGTTGTTGGTATCTGACTTTATTCTCAACAGCAATAACTCTTCCAATATTTTAGACAGAAGCTGATTGGTCGATATGAGGAGACATCATTTGGATTTTTGCCTGGTTTTGGAAAGAGAATTATTTCAGCATTCGTCAGTTGATCAGGCCAATAGTTTTGTCTTAGAGTAGCGTTGTATATTTGCGTCATTAAAGATACTCCAATCTTTGGGAGTTCTTTGATCATTTTTGGTGTGATCTTATCCATTCCTGCTGCTTTCCTTGGATTCAAATATTTGATTTCGTTTTGGACTTCTTTCAATGTGAGTTTTTTGATGGTGGTGACATTTGATGGAGTATATAAAAGCTCTCTTTCGATTTCATCGTTTTGGAGATTATCATTGGGTGTGAATACTCTGGCTAAATGTTCAGCAAATGTTTTAGATTTTTCTTCATCCGTTCTTGCTCAATGAAGTGTTGATCCTTGCGAGTTGCGTATAGGTGCTATATGAATTTTTGGCCTTTTTGAATTTTTTATCGGTTTCCACACTGTGTTATCATATCTATTGAGCCCCATAACATAATTTTTGAAGGATTGTTCTCTGTAGAAAATATGGGAAATGGATGGAAGGTACTTGCCGACACGTGTTTCTGCTTATTGGCTTCTTCAGGGCAAGGCAACCAAGAAACCAGGATAGGGATGGAAATGAATAATAAAAAGAAAATATAAAAGACAACAGGTGACCACAACAGGAGCGAGCATCCAATTTGTGGCTTTCATCTTGAATTTTAATTGGTTTGTTAGTCTGTTTAGGATAGTTTTATCTGTAGGTGAGTGTGTTTGATGCCAATTTTGTCTTGCTTTTTTCTTCTGGTTCAGGAGTCTCTTGATTGCGTCTGGAATATTGTATGCTTTGTACGTTTGTTGTGAAGTAGGTGTGGCTTTCTGCACAGCTTCTTTAAGGATATCAATAAATGATGTTAGCGCTTCATCTATCTCCCTGTTGGTTTTAAGGCTCACATTGAGTCGTATATTTTCTTCTATTATTCTTCTGTATTCGTTCCAATCTGTTTTTCTATTATGTAGTCGAGGAATTGGTTGTTTGTGGATTATGAGACTGCTTATGGTGGCTATGATAGGGCAGTGATCTGAGGATAATTCATAACTTGGTATAACACTCATATAGGAGGATGAAATGCCATTTATTATGAAGAAGTCTAATAAATCTGGGGTTTTATTAGGATCCGTTGGCCAATAGGTTGGGGTACCAGTTGATAGGATGGTATAGTTTTCTTCTTGGATGAGTTTTGCTAGTTCTCTACCTTTTGTTGTGGTAAGTCTTGAACCAAAAAGGGTGTTCTTGCTATTAAAATCGCCTCCAGCTATGAATTTTGATCCCAGAGTTTCGAAGAAATCCTTGAAATCCTGTTTTTTGTTATTATGCCTTGGAGGGCAATATATGGCAGCGATCGCTATGTCATGTGCTAGCTTTTGAACTTTGATAACTGTTGCTTGCAAGTGGTTGAATTCATACTTTGGGATTTCATAGTGTTTAATGGTGTTCTTGATTAGGATGGCTGTACCAGCATGGGCAGTATTGTTAATCATGTGAATCATAATTATTATTATTATCATTGTAGTGCTTTGTGGTATACGATGTTTTTTGTTTGATTACCTGGCGCATAGATAAACAAATCTGATGGTTTTCCAACACGGGAACAGGCAACATACAATTGACCATGTGAGAAACATGGGTTTTCTAGATTAATACCACAAACACTTAATGATTGCCCCTGAGACTTGTTTATAGTCATACCAAAAGCAAGCCGCACTGGAAACTGTAGTCATTTAAACTCAAATGGCACATCAGTCGGAATCATTGGGATGCGCGGTATGAGAACATCTTTTCCTTTATACTTTCCTTTGAGTATAGTTGCTTCTATCACATTGTTTAGTAATTTTTTTATCGCTAACCGTGTACCGTTGCAAAGACGCGGTTGGTTGATATTTCGCAACATTATAACCACCGCTCCAACCTTTAATTGAAGATCTTGATTAGTAGCCGAATCAACTGATTTATATATCCTCAATTCGCCTGTGATTTGTTCTTGAATTTTGAAATTTAATTCATTTACATCTGTTTTTTGCAGCCAGTATAGCTCGTTCGCTCAACCAATCATGGTTTCTGTAATTATGAGAAACATCTTGAAATACCTTCTGAATAAGTTCATCTTTTGATCGAGTTAACCGACAAAAACTTTGAGGAAAGTTAATGCAGCCAGTCAACATGTCTATAGGAAATTTGCCATTACTAATGTCAATGAGTTGTTTAGAGAATATGTTTCCAGATTGGTCATTTTGCAACTCGACACGCATATTCTTGCTTAAATGAAGTACTTTGACATGTTTCCACAAATTGGAGGACTTTAGACATGCATTGAGTTCATCAGCTGGCGTTGATCATGGTATCACTGGCAATGTTTGACGAAAATCTCCTGCTAATAAAATCATTGCACCACAAAATCGGTTATTATTGCTCCGTAGATCTTTTAAGGTTCTGTCTAAAGCCTCCAAAGATTTTTTATGTGCCATCGTGCATTCATCCCAAACAATCAATTTACATTGCTGCAAAACCTTTGCCACTGCAGAGTTCTTCGAAACGTTGCAGGTTGGAGTTTCATTGCTTTGCATATTTAATGGCAATTTTAGCGCTGAATGGGCTGTTCAACCACCTTCAAGCAAAGTTGCTGCGTTTCCCGACGAAGCGAGTGCAAGTGCAATTTCATTTTGTGAGCGAATTGTTGCTAATATTAATGAAATCAAAAAAGTTTTTCCTGTACCACCAGGTGCATCTAAGAAGTAAATCTCTCCAGTTTCATCATTTGTTACTTTCATTAGAGTTTCAAATACATACTTCTGTTGTTCATTTAACAATGGAAGATTTGTTTGAATTAATTCATTCAAAGCGTTGAGATCATACAGTTTTTCTCGATGCAACTTTTGGTTAAAAGCGTCATGATTTGGACGATTGGGCGCGGTCAGGCCTAATTGAATTAATAGTTTGTTTGACATTATCAAGCACATGTCCTCAATTGAAATCAATGCTTCATTGTAAATTTCTTTACTGATTTGTACATTTGGATTTCCCATTCTATTCCGTATTTGATACGAAATATCATCACACATATAATCTTTGTACTTGATCCACAAATCAATTGGGTTTGATGGGAAGCATGTAGATATGATTACAGAAAACAATGTTCATATTTGATGAGCGTGTGATGATATTACAGCATCATTGAGAGTTTGATCCCAATGAGCGTAATTTTCAAGCAATTGCAAACGTTGACTGGCTTCTCTGTAGGATCCACACAATTCACCATCAACAGTTCGTACCTGTTGGAATGATGTTGGGCCATGTACATTGATTAATAGCAGTCGTAAATAAAAACATTCGTAATTTAATATGAACTTTATACCATAGCAATAAAGCTCAAATTGACTACGTTTTAGTTACAAATCATTTGTATGGGAAAAAGAAAAGGGCTATTTTTAGGGGTTTTCCAGCAATAATTCTAATTTTTCTCGCCGTAAAAACCATCCTTGAACTTCAACGAACATTTTAAAAAAAGATTTGGCCAAATTGGTCCAGGCGTTGTTGAGTTATGCGCTTACCAACACATTTTCCGATTCATTTTTATATTATAGATAACCTATTTCAGCGCCATTTGACGTATCAGTTTTCTGAATAGATATTGTTCTATGTTCTGTCTTATCGGCATATGACATTTTGTTGTTTCTGTCATTCTTTGTGTTCTCTTTCTGTTCATCCTCTTTACCTCGTCTTTGATAAATGTTTTTTTCGTCTTTGTTTACATTTTCAACATTGATAGATTTATCGTTTTTTTTTAACTTCTTCACTTTGGTTTTTCAGAAGAGCGTTATTTTCCATGAGAATTTTATTCTTTTCCTGGGATTCTTTAAGTAGTTCTCTGAGGTATATTACCTCAATATTCATAATGCTGTTCTGTTTTTGAAGTTCGCTGATTTCTCTTACTAGTTTTTTTATGTTGCCCTCTTCATGCTTGCAGCTTGTAGATCTTTGGTTTGCGGCCTGATCCATGCATTTTGGGTGGAAAATCCGAGCATCTATAACACCCCACCGGTTCCACTACCTTTTTTTTGCACTGAGCCCATTTAAATAGGTTTTCTTTGCTAACTCCGACGAAGTCACTCTCCAACGCGTCATCTTCGCCCCCCATGATGATGGCTGTATATTTTCTAAAATAATAGAGAAAGTAATGAAACAACGTATAAGTGATTTTATTGAGCTCAGTATGGATTTCAGTCGAAAAGTTCTTCCTTGAATGCCACTGCTGACTTGGTTGAAAGTGTAATAAGAAGTATGGAGGTGGGAGAAGAGGTTGTCGCCATCTATGTTGACCTTGAGAAAGCATTTGATACGGTTGACATCCGAATCCTGATTAAGAAACTGAAGAAAATGGAAATACAGGGTACAATGTTAAAGTTGCTGGGTTCATTTCTTACCAACAGATTTCAATACACATTAATTAATAAAGCATAAGTGCCTTCTTTGTGATTATTCATCGAATCGAAAAGATCTGCTCAAAGACCACATTGATTTCATTCATTTAAATTTGAAGAAGTATAAGTGCCATCTTTGTTATTTTACTTCGAATCAAAAAAAACCAGCTCAAGACACATTGATTCGGTTCATTTGAATCTGAAAAACTACAAATGCCATCTCTGTGATTTTTCTTCGTTTCGGAAAGACAATCTCAAAAGACACATTGATGTAATCCATTTGATTTCGAATAATCACAAATGACAACTTTGAATTCTCTTCGGCTCGAAAGGATAAGCTTGAATACCATATCGTTTTGCGAGTGTAGCGACTGTAGGTTATGCTATAATTGACAAAAATACAGGGTGCGGTAAAAGTTTACCGTTTTGTATATGAGAGAAAATCAGTTATATTCAAGAAAAATATAACAGTAATAATTAATAACGCGGCGCGTCGACTACGGAACCAGCACATACAGATCTACGATACAGTTTATGCACCATTTGTCTGGTGGGAACTTGCTTATATGGAAAGCGTTGGCGATATTCTTCGAAAATTTCAGCATTATCTCCGTCAAATTTTAATTAAGAAGTGAGCAAACAAGCCCGTTATTCTTTCGTGTTCTTTAAACGCGCAGTCATAGCAACATACACAGCAACACTACTACACGCAGACCACTCAACTCGCTACGTTTCAGCGGCCTCCTTCGGCCCTAGGTACGATACTAGCCGAGAATACGCGCATGCGTGAATATCAGACAGTCTAAACTGACTTTTGCCGCACTCTGTATTATGATGTATTTTGTCTACTTTCATAATTCTTCTTGGACACCGGGAATATCGAAGTATAAGAATTTTTGATGATAAAACGAGTTGAAGATGGCGCGGGAGGAGCTCGCCAGGAGACAGGCATCGGGCGAAACAGATTTGACTATCAAGTATGTCAGCGGACGTCCAAAAGTGGTGAATACCGTACCCGCTAAGAATGTATCAAAAAACATCAAACCCTAAATATGGCCTTTAATGTATACGAACGTAATGTCCCTTGGATCTAAATTTTTAGAACTTGTTTCCTTTGTTGAGGCACACAAGCCATACCTAATTTTAATAACTGAAAGCTGGCTACATCCCTCTATACCAGACTCCGCTTATTCTACGAGGGCCATTCAGAAACTAACCTCCGATTGGTCACAATGCGGTTAGTGGGGGGGAGTAGCGCGCCATCTGTGCATTCACGCGCTCAGCAGGTCAGTCGGCATCAAGCCGTAGTCGAGTGAACATCGTACCTGCGCTAGTTTAGTTTTTGTGGCAGTTTGAAATGTGTGCTGCAATAGAAAATCCCGCCAAATGTGAGGTGCGTGCTGTTATAAGGTTTTCTACAGCCAAAGGATACTCTGCAGCAGCTATTCATCGTGAGCTTTGTGCCGTGTACGGACCAAAATTTATGAGTGAAGGAGTTGTCCGTGAATGGGTACGTTTATTTAAAAGTGGACGAGAAAACGTTCATGATGAAGAGAGGAGTGGTAGACCATCATTGGTGACTGACGAACTCGTTCAGACAGTTGATGCAAAAGTTCGTGAAAATCGAAGAAATGGCTCGGGTCCCAGCGGTTTGATGACGACGAAGAGCTCAAAGATGCGGTCACAGGCTGGCTCAAGGCACAAGCGGGTGATTTTTATGCAGAAGGAATTTCAAAGTTTGTGAAGAGATACGATAAGTGCCTCAATCGTAATGGAGACTATGTCGAAAAATAGTGCAAAGATGTAGTTGTAAGATGTATATATTAAAATATTTTTACTTAACTTGGTGTATTTTTTCAATTAACCGGAGGTTAGTTTCTGAACGGCCCTCGTATATCGAACTACTCATTGTTCCGTCATGATAGTCGAGCTGCACTGGGTTATCGTGGTGTGTGTGTGTTTGTGCATAATAGTTTGTTTCACGAGTTCAAGATTGACGTATCTCACCAGGATTGGCCAAATATCGATAACCTTTTCATAAAAATATCTAATTCCCACTTTTCGATTGTGGTTAGCTGACCTCGATCTTGCGCTGATGATGTCGGTGTGGTTCGGTATCTCAATGATTTATCTGAATCATCTTCTGACGTCTTCATTGCTGGAGACTTCAACTGTCCAGACTTGGATTGGCCGCTTGTAAGCCTTCCGTCAGTGAGATCCCCCTCTTATCCCTACTTGTAACATCAACGGGTCTCCAGCAGGTGGTGAATGAGCCGACTAGACATAGGCATGGCCAGACTTCTTCGTTACTTGATCTGTTTTTTGTGTCGGACAGAAACTTGTTATCTGATGTTGAACATTTTCCACCTTTCGGTAGGTCGGATCACGATGTTTTACTAACGGAACTCCAGATACAGCTACCTACCTCATTACAGTCTCCGCGGGAGCAGGTCAGGAAGATTGTCGACTACGGATCGGAAACTCTCTCATCGGTTGATTGGAGTTCTCTTTTATCACCTGATCTAACGATTGATGAGATGTGGAGGTTGTTCGAGGCTGAGTTGAACAAAGCCATATCTGCTGGTACTAGGGAGGTCAAATCCACTTACATTCCGACAAGGCCATGGATAAACGATAAAATTATGGAACTTCTGAGACACAAAAGGTCCCTGTGGCAGAGATATTTACGCAGTCGAAAAGATGCTGACTACAGGATCCACAGGGATTTCTCAAATTTTCTCTCTTCCAGTATTCATTCGGCCAAAACTAATTTTGAGAAAAAGTTAGTGAGCAAGTCTAACAGAAAGCGATTTTTTAAGTACTTGAGAACCACGATGAACTCCAAGGTCAGTTCTCCGGTTGTGAGGAAGCCGTCTGGTGACGTCTGCGACAATCCGCGAGAAACAGCTGATGTTCTGGCCGGTACATCTGCTGAGGTGTTCACCCCAGGGCCTCCGGGGATTTTACCTAATATTATGTCTGCTCGAGCGAGTAATTATTTGGATGCTGTCTGTCTGTCCGAGCGCTTGGTGCTGGAATATCTTTCTGGGGTGAAGGTGGACAGTTCCCCTGGCCGAGACGGTTTTTCACCACGTTTGTTGAATGAAGTCATGGCGTTTCCGGTTTTTCTTATATTCAGGAAATCTCTCTCCAGCTGCACTCTACCCTCCGATTGGTTATCCGCCTCAGTAACTCCCATTTATAAGAAAGGTGATAAGCTGTCTCCACTGAATTATAGACCTATAAGTCTGCTGTCAGTCTTGTCTAGGGTCTTGGAGAGAATAGTTCGAGACCAGGTGCTTGATTTTGTCTTAGCTCAGAAGATTTTTCCCGACCAACAGCACGAATTTCTACCGCACCGTTCAGCCCTCACTAACCTAATCTGTTGTCTCAACGATTGGACTAAGGCATGGGATAGCAACATTCCAGTTGATGTGATCTATCTAGATTTTTCTAGAGCATTTGACCGTGTCCCACATAAACGTCTACTTCATAAACTGGACCATCTTGGGTTGAGAGGGGGTCTTCTTCAGTGGATTCGTGCATTTCTGACCAACAGAACTTTTCGAGTGAGAGTTGGTGATGTTTACTCATCTTCCTAGTGTCATGTTCGAAGTGGTGTCCCTCAGGGATCAGTTCTCGGTCCCATTCTGTTCCTTTTATATACCTCTGATCTCCCTGGTTGTTTTTTATCGACATGTTCTATGTATGCAGATGATACCAAGATTTATAATTTCCCTCTTCTCAACTCCACCACCTACAGCGGGATCTTGATAAGCTGTCCGCTTGGTGTCGGGAATGGTTGCTTCCATTAAACCTCGACAAATGTCATGTGCTACACATAGGCCGAAATAATCCGCGACTGTCTTATGTCATTGGCGATCATTGTCTCTGTCCTGTCACCAGTCAATGTGACTTGGGCTTGACCATAACAAGCAGTCTGACCTGGTCCACCCATGTTGCTTCAATTACAGCTAAGGCCCGTCAACTGACCTACCTGGTTCAGAGATCTTTCCGAGGCTCTGACAGATCAGTTTGTAAACTGATATATGAGTCCTTCATACGCCCCATCATGGAATACGCTGGTCCGGTGTGGTGGACGGCGCTTGTTGGTGACCTGAATTCTCTGGAGTCTGTCCAGAGATGGAACACAAGAATCCCATATGGAATCGTCCGACCTGACTATGAAACCCGCCTTCGTCTGAATAACATGACAACATTTGCGGATAGACGCACTAGAGGTGACCTGATATTCACATACAAGTGTATGCATGGAATTTTTAGACCTCAGGTGGAGGCCATGTTCCGCAAAAATATAAATAATCTTCGAGGTCACGATTTTAAGTTGAGGAAGGAGAATTTCCGGACCATTCCAAGGCAGATGTTTTTACCCAACAGAGTGTTTTCATCCTGGAATAGACTTCCCAGTTCCGTGGTCGGTAACACTAGCACCAATAGCTTTAAAAACGGATTAGACAGACTGAGACAACTTTGACGATGGAGAAATGCTCGCTGTGTTGGTGCTGAGTTTTTGTGTCTGGTGTGTTTAGACATTCGAGATAGTTCGGTATATATTTATACTTTTCATTTTTTAATATTAATTCATTAGTTTATCTTTATTTCGGGGATGTGTACATTGAATAGTTTTTTTTTCCTGTATATGGGCTTATTTGAGTTTATAGGTATATACCTCAACTCCAATTGTATTGTTAATAATAATAATAATTAATTTATTTTTTGCAAATCAATTTTCTGTGTTCTCTATTGTTTGTGCTAAGGTGTTCATTTCAGGAAAGCTTTTTGAATCATCTGCATAGTCAAGTTGTTTGTTGTTTATGTTTGTATGTAGGTTGTTTATAAATTAAATAAATACCAAATGCATTTGAAGTCTGTAAGAGTTGAACTGCCTCAGATTTTGTGATTTTAATTTTAAATCGTTTTGACTTATCATGTTTTAATTGAAATTGTAACATATCATGTAATTTTGTTAATAACAAGTAAATATATCATAAAATAAAAAACAAGCAATTGATTTTCATTCACTTTGATGTCAGCCTCATATAGTTTTCAAAATGATCTGTTGAGTTTTGCGGTGTACAGTAACACGAATTAATTTATTTCAGTATTGAAGAAGCCCAGCAGAGAGAAGAACCTTCGAATGACAAGATAAAATGTTCCGAAAATAATGGAAGTACCATGACATTATGTTATGATGACAACAAGACGGAGCTATTGGATTATGATATTACACCAACGATTCCTATGAAAACTCAGATTGAAGCAATTCCTTCGGATTCCAAGAATCATAAATGTCATCTCTGTGATTATGTCGCAATTCATAAAGGCCATCTAAACAGACACATTGATACAGTTCATTTAAATTTGAGGAATCATAAATGTCACCTCTGTGATTATGCTGCAAGTCTAAAATACCATCTGACCAGACACATTGAGACAATTCATGTAAATTTGGAGAATCATAAATGTTATATCTGCGATTATGCTTCAAGTCGAAAGAACTATCTAATAAGACACATAGAGACAATTCATTTAAATTTGAAGAACCACCGATGTCATCTCTGCGATTATGCTACAACTCGAAAGAATCATCTAAGAAGACATATAAAGACAATTCATTTGAAGAATTATAAATGTCATCTCTGCGATTATGCTTCAAGTCAAAAAAGCCATCTAAAAGGACACATCGATACAATTCATTTAAATTTGAAGAATCATAAATGTCATCTCTGCGATTATGCTGCAACTCGAAAGAACTATCTACTAGGACACATAAAGAAAATTCATGTAAATTTGAAGAATCATAAATGTCATCTCTGCGATTATGCTTCAACTCGAAAGAACTATCTAATAAGACACATAGAGAAAATTCATTTATATTTGGAGAATCACAAATGTCACCTCTGCGATTATGTTGCAAGTCGAAAAAGCAATCTAAAAGGGCACATCGATACAGTTCATTTAAATTTGAAGAATCATAAATGTCATCTCTGCGATTATGCTGCAAGTCAAAAAAACCATCTAAAAGAACACATCGATACAGTTCATTTAAATTTAAAGAATCATAAATGTCATCTCTGCGATTATGCTGCAACTCGAAAGAACTATCTACTAAGACACATAGAGACAATTCATTTAAATTTGAAGAATCATAAATGTCACCTCTGCGATTATGCTGCAAGTCAAAAAAGCTATCTAAAAAGACACATCGATACAGTTCATTTAAATTTGAAGAATCATAAATGTCATCTCTGCGATTATGCTGCAACTCGAAATAACATTCTAATAAGACACATAGAGACAACTCATTTAAATATGAAAAATCATAAATGTCACCTCTGCGATTATGCTGCAAGTCTAAAAAGGTATCTGAAAGGACACATCGATACAGTTCATTTAAATTTGAAGAATCATAAATGTCATCTCTGCGATTATGCTACAACTCGAAAGAACCATCTAATAAGACACATTGATACAGTTCATTTAAATTTGAAGAATTATAAATGCCACCTCTGTGATTATGCTGCTAATCAAAAAGGCCATCTAGAAATCCACAATGATTCCATTCATTTAAATTTGAAGAACCACAAATGTCATTTATGTGATTATGCTTCGGCTCGACAAACCAATCTCAAAAGACACATTGATGTATTTCATTTAAAAGTGAAGATTCACAAATGACACCCCTGCAAAAACACAACTATTCCGTTATTTTCTGTAGTATGCTTTATTTCAAGTATAGTAGAAATGTGCACACATAACATCTTGAAATAAAATAGTGTCAAAGATTCAATTTGTCTACTGGCCAGAGGTCCTGTACAATCTCTCCAAATCATACTTTAGAAATTATCCAACAGTGTATGGTTTGGTTTTTATTATATAATTTATTTTTATTATATTATTTTTATGATAATATTTTGAAAATTTGCCTCTTGAAACCTTTCAGGGTTGTAGTTTCATTTATGTTCTCTATAATTTCGTTGTAATATTTTATACAACTTTATTCTGATCCTTTTTTTTTTTAAATATAATTCCATATCTTAGTTTTGATTCGAATGTCGCTTGCTAGATTACTTTCATGGAGGATTTATCTAAATATTTTCTTAAAATGCCCAGTAAGTAACAGATGGATTTACTTAAAACTTAATAAAAATTTTATGTAGTTTCTTCTTTTTGTTATTTTCTGTTTATATTCTCTCTTAAAACTATTTGTTATTTAGTTTGATTACGTCTTTACCAACTGGGCCTTTTTTTTGTATTGTGTATTTTATTCGAAGGACTGAAAGCTTTGTTCCTAACTACGTATATTATATATTTTTTGTAACTGGACGAATCCATTCTTTATATTTAATATCAGGGTTCTTTGCAATATTAATATTTGTGTATGTTCTTTAATTTTCAACTATTTCACGTGTGAATTGGAGTTAAAAGATCACAAACTTTCCACATTAAATAAAATAACGTTTTAAGGCTAGTCACAAATTTTAAAGTTAAAGACAATATATAGCAAATTCAGTAAAAGAAATATTGACTTTTAAATTCTTGTATAACCTTGACTCTTTCGAAACGTTGGCGTAGTTTTCAAATAAAGTGCTTATATTGGTGTAAGTGCAGTCGGTTATTTCGGTGATAATTTAAATTTTTTCAAAATGATTTACCAAGGATGTGAGTATAATTTATTTGATTTTATTTTGCTGACGAGCGATGAAGAGAGACTACATTAATTTTTAGAAAGGCATGGCGTAATAAAATTTTCGCGGGAATTCATATGCCCAAAATGTAACGAACCTTGCACATTTTATAGAGATAGATGTCGGTATGTTTGTAACTCCACTAATGTAGTTGTACGTTCGAGAAGAAGAATTCGGGTTAGGTGTAATTTTACTCAAGTAGCTAAGAGAAACACTTTTGTCCAAAATAGTAAAAAATCGATAACAGAAATTTGCAGGTTCGTTACATTATGGTTATTCGAAAACAAAGCAACAAACGCTCGAATCACAAATGAAATGGTCTAGTAGTACGGTTGTAGATTGGGTTAGTTTTTGTAGGGAGATTTGCTTAATGGTCGTAAATCAAAATTGTGAACGTTTAGACGGGGTTGGAAAAATTGTTGAGATAGATGAAGCAAAATTTGGTAAGCGGAAATATAATAGGGGTAGGATAATCGAAGGACAGTGGATCTTTGGAGGAATCGACAGAGAAAGTAAAAAAACATTCCTGGTATCTGTTCCTAACAGGAGCCAGGAAACGTTATTAGAGGTCATTAAAGAATGGATCCTCCCAGGAACCACTATTATGTCAGATTGTTGGAAGGCTTATGATTGTTTAAATCAGGAAGGCTTTCAACATCTGACCGTGAAGGTCGCCCACACCTTCTCGTGGTCTTTGCTGGATAACTTTCTCATCTGCATTGTTGGAGGACTATAAAATCCAAGAGTAAACCGAAAGAACACATCCCACCAATCAAAAACCCAGTATTACCCAATGCTGAATGGGCCAGGAGCGAACAGGAAAAGGTAAACTTATTTGCAGAATACCTTGCTGATGTATTCACTCCGAACGATGTAATGGTAGATGACGACATAGAGACCAGCATTTTAAACACACCACAAGATATACCAAACATAAAATACTTAACCCCAACAGAGATATATGCGGAAATCAAACTGCTGAACACTAAAAAAGCTTCTGGATTTGATGGTATAACTTCAAGAATGGTAAAAAAACTATCCAGAAAAGGAGTGGTCCTCTTAACCAACATATTCAACGCCATACTAAGATTGAAGCACTGGCCCGAAGCACTAAAAACAGCAGAGATCCTTATGATACTAAAACCAGGAAAAATCCCAACGATACATCATCATACCGACCAATAAGCCTGCTTCCCATAACCTCAAAAGTACTTGAAAGACTTATCCTGAAAGGAATCAACACCGACATCCCCAACAACAAAGTTTCAAAAATATTCAAAAACCTTTCTCTTTGCTCTTCGGTTTTTTTCATATGAGCAATGTAAAGAGAACGTTGGAGTTGTAGTTCCTCTAACACCACATCTCCTTTACTTGTTCTAGGGCCTGCTGTTCTTATTATTTTGAAGTTCTTTGGTTGGCAGCATAAGTCTCTTGATGACTTGTGCTTGCACCCAGATCTTGGAGACTAGTGCCGGCACCAGAGTCTTAAACTATTGCTGGCACCAGAGTCTTGTAAACTAGTGCTGGCACCAGGGTCTTCTAATCTAGTTCTTTTAAGGGGAGGTTGAGTTATTGTGCTGGCGCAAGGACCTCTATAGCTTGTGCTGGCACAAGAATCTTCAACCCCTAGAGCATCTTCAAAGTGAGAGAATGAATCCTGAAGATTTTTAGGAGATGTTTTATGCTTTTCACCTGAAATCATTCCAAAGCAAAGATTCAACATCCATATTCAAAGTTATTAATTCTCACCTAATATGTAATGCATCTCTTGAAAGAACATTGGCTGTTCCGTATATGCCGCTCCTGTAGTCTTCTGATTATTTTTATATTTCAAGTAGGACCTAGATAAATTCGAAAATTTTTGCCTGCATTTTTCCCCACCATTAGGTCCCAAATAAAATTTGCGTTCCTCTAATGTTTTGGCAATTGATGCCCAGAGCCGATTTTTATTGGTCTTCCTGTCGTCGAAGAATTTCTTCCGTTCTTCTCTTAATCCCAATAAGAGGCTGGTAGCTTCAAGGTCTTCATCAGTGGGTTTTTTTTTGGTCCATATTATGTTCTGGGCGGATGACGGAGCATACTCTATCAAATTTGAGTGTCCTATAAATTGAATTTTATTTAAAACATTACACACTATTGAAAATGCTACTTAATATTTTATATATACCGCATATTCGCAAGATTGCAAAATTATCCTTTCTCTGTGAGTACTTCCGCAAGGATTTCCATTATCTATATCTTATTAGAAATAAAACAAACTCGTAATCGTTATCATTTAATAATTCCAATATGGAATTAAAATAATAATGGATAAAAATAAGCGGCCTTGTATCCCTGAGCGGAGACGTATACTGCTCTGTTCCGTTTTCCTTCGGAACTGCCTAATCAGTTTTTAGGCAATAAACATCTCAAGTGTTTATTTACACCAGCATTCTTTCTAATGGTCCCCGACCAGCGGCGGCTTAGGCAATTTTTCTTCATATTTCTAACACGCCCAGCCTGACAGAGGTGACGTTCTCGGCATCCTCCACAGCTGAAAAATACCGAAGTATGCTCTAGCTATCAAAATAAAATAAACACTCGATAACTTCCCAGCTCTACCACTAGAGGCCTAGAGACAGAGAAAAATCATTAGAGATGTTGATAGCTTCTACCTTTAACAGGCTCTAAGTAATCATGTACTGAGCAAAATCGTAATTAAATCATTAACTCATTCGGTTCTACCTTAAAGAGGACCTAGACACCGAGATAAAAAAAACAAAAATCATTTTCAGTTTCTACCTCATACAGGACCTATAAACTCATATTTGATCATAATTAAAGTTATCAATTATCATTCGGTACTACCTCATACAGGACCTAGACACCGAAATCAAAATGATATAAAATCATTTTCAGTTTCTACCTCATACAGGACCTAGAAACTCATATTTGATCATAATGAAAGTTATCAATTATCATTCAAGACACCGAAATCAAAATGATATAAATTCATTTTCAGTTTCTACCTCATACAGGACCTAGAAACTCATATTTGATCATAATTAAAGTTATCAATTATCATTCGGTACTACCTCATACAGGACCTAGACACCGAAATCAAAATGATATAAATTCATTTTCAGTTTCTACCTCATACAGGACCTAGAAACTCATATTTGATCATAATTAAAGTTATCAATTATCATTCGGTACTACCTCATACAGGACCTAGACACCGAAATCAAAATAACATAAATTCATTTCCAGTTTACGGCTGTGGATAGGAGCAAGATCTTTAGACACATTTTTCAGTATTGCTTGAATCAATGGAATTGAGCTATTAATTCCCAACAGAAGGTTCAATGGAGTTGTCTTTGTTGACTTTTGTACAGTACTATTTAGTACTAATTGAATTTTCCATAAACCGCCTGGCCATTTTGACTTAGTTTGGGTTTCAACTCTGAGAAGATTTCTGATTGTTCTCATATATCTTTCTGCTTGTCCATTGCCTTTGTGAATATCAGGCGTCACAAATTGGTGTTCAATTCCCCATTCTTCCAGATATTTTGGAAATGTTGTATTTTTGAATGATGTACTAGCATCCATAACAATCCTTTCGGAGTACCAAATAAGGCCAAAACGTTCTGTAATTTTTCACGACATTCAGATGTCGAGACTGTTTTCATTGCAGTAATAACACAATATATCTATTATCACAAGAATATTCTTGAAACCGGTTGTAGAAGGTGGTGATGGTCCTAAACAGTCTATGTGTAAAGTATGGAACGGCTCTTTTGGAACTTCAACCCTGCAAGGACCAGTTCTAGTCTTTTTAACTGCACAAATGAGGCAATCTTTGATATAGCACTTTACGGCAATGGATACCGGTCTTTTATGGTGTGCCGGTTAAGCTCTCGAAAATCTACTACCTATCGTGGAGAACCTTCTTTTTTATTGACTAAAATCACTGGGCTTGCAAAAGGCGATTCACTAGGTCTGATAATTTTATTGGCAATAAGATCTTCGATAATTTTTCGAACTATTTGTCTCTCGTCACACAAGTTTTTTTTTCACTATTCGAATTAATCGTCAAAATAATTGTCCACTGCAGGCACAGATTTGAATCCCACTTCTGATATTAGAAATTAAACAAACTCGTAATCGTTATCATTTAATAATTTCAATATGGAATTAAAATAATAATGGATAAAAATAAGCGGCCTTGTATCCCTGAGCGGAGACGTATACTGCTCTGTTCTGTTTTCCTTCGGAACTGCCTAATCAGTTTTTAGGCAATAAACATCTCAAGTGTTTATTTACATCAGCATTCTGTCTAATGGTCCCCGACCAGCGGCGGCTTAGGCAATTTTTCTTCATATTTCTAACAATATCTACTACCAGGTATTTTTCAACTATCAGACCCTGTCCTTTAGTGAGGTCTAGAGAACCTCATTTTTTTCAAATTCGCTTCTCTTTGTATTTATATTGTGATGAATAGAAACGGAATAAGAGTAAAATACATTTAAACATACCTGCATTTTGATAAATGCCTTCTTGTTGTGATAGGTCTGAGTCTGCAGTAAAATCTGAAACATCCATTAAATTGAAATTAATGTACTTTAGATTATACCAAACGAATTAGATTTATAAGACGCATTTTAAGTAGCTTTGAAATATACACTGAACTTTCTTCACCAATCATACCTTCTAATGTATATTGATGATCATTACTGCTAAGATTGCCATTTGAAATGTCCAGAAAAATGAAATTAATTCGATATTTTACTAATTAACTCAAGATTGTTAAGTTGTTTCAATAAAAACAAAATTTTTTGTACTAAACATACCTTCTTGTACATTTTTGTAATCATCTTGCTGCATCTGATCCTCAGGCTCGTCAGTATAATCCAAAATATCTGTAGAATTTGATTCATTTCAAGATAATGGAAGACCGAATTTGCACCATGAAGATGTATTTTAAGTTTTTTAATGAACATTATACATTTTTTTAATAATCTTACCTTCAAGTGTCCGTCGGGATCCCACTTCAGGCGTTCGATTTCTTGATGAGTTTCATAATATTCCATCGCTTTGGATTGATCTAAAAAAAATTAGAAAGTACTGACGTGAGGTCAGATTGCTTTGGCGCTCTTGTTGAGCTACTTGAGAGTAAATATTCAAACCATAACAAATCTATAAGCACTCTGATCACGTGAATAATAGTCTTTTCCCGTACTATGGGACAATGTGATGCAAATATGAACGCCTAATGAATGAACAAACCTATATCTCAAATTAAAAATAACTACTCATTATTTTCCCCAAGTTTTGTTCGAAGCTATAATTCCCTTTTCCTAAAAACTTATGTCAGTGTTTTTCTGAATTTTGACAACGTATATTATTTCAGCCACCGAGATTGAATTCTATCTCTATGATTTCCCGTTATGAAAAATTTTGATTAATATTACGCCAACTGACACTGATTAATGAGCCCGGCATTTGTCAATCGAATATCGATCTGTGATGGCCATCGTTCAAAGAAAATCATCGGGACGTATGTCATTTCTGTTTTCTCTTGAGTAAATTAAAAAAATGATCATATCTTCAGATGGAAAAGAGCTACGACAATGAAATTTGAGGATAAGTAAGATATCGATCACCTCAATATATTCACTTATTTTTATTGAAATCCGAAAAATATCTTATGAGATAGTGAGGATTAAAAATTTTTTTGGGAATTTTTTAAAAATTTTCTAGCGTGACGATTTCTGAGAAATTTTGCGAGCTGTTTTGTTGCAGCCTCCCTCAACAATATTTCAAGTATCAATTTAATCGGATGGATATTCTAGTATTCATTGAGGAAACAAAATTTCAGATGCTCATAACTACTGAACCATCCGACGGATTTGGCCCAATAACGAACTTGACCGAGATATTTGGACAATTAACCTATTCTGAAAATATGAAAACTCTAGCTGATTCCTTTTGGATGCTAAAGAGGATACGGCCGGACAGACTCAACTTTCGCCACGAATTCTTCATCAGGGAGTCGAACCCAATCGATTGAGACCATTTTCGTCTCGATATTCCCAAATTACAGACATTCGGGCAAAATGATAAGGCACTCTGTTCGGGTGAACAAGAGCGCCAAAAAAGAAAAGTTGCGATAAAGCGTGAACATTTATTCAATTAATATTTACCATTCAACAACATTTGAGCCGTTTCCAAATTCGGCACTTCCACATAGCGATCTTCTCCATAGATGTTGAGGGTGATTAAAAATCCTCTATTTTCCTCCATTTCAATGAGTTTACTAGAAAAATGGTAATACAATTTACTTGAGCAAATGCAGCACGACTAATATACAGGGTGGGGCAAATCAAACGGTGCAGTTTTGAAAGGCTATTGAAAAAAAAGTATGCAACTTACAGGAATTAAATTTATTTAAATTTTTCGTTACATCATGCAATTTATTTTATCATGTTCTAAAAATTAAATCAGAAAGATGATGGCCTTCAGCAGCGATGCATTGATGGAGACGATTTCGAAAGTTTTCTGCCGCATTACGACACATTTCGGTCGATATAGCACCAATTTCCTCCCTAATTCTTTCTTTTAGCTCTTCTAAAGTGTGAGGCCGATGTTTGAAAACCTTTTCCTTAACGTAGCCCTACAAGAAAAAATCGCAAACGCTCAAATCCGTTGAGCGTGCGGGCCAACTCAGATCGCCCCTCAGAGAGACGAGGTGCGTAGGGAACATCTGACGCAATTTCGTCATTGAAATTCGAGTAGTATAAGCCGAAGCCTCGTCCTGTTGGAACCAGATCTCCCCCATATCTGTATCTTCCATCAGCTCTTCCAATTGAGGCTCAAAAAAATTGTCCACTCTCGTCAAATTTTCCGGTGTTCTTGCCGTTTTAGGTCTTCCTGAACCCCTAGGTTTTAGTGTAGAACCAGTTGCTTCAATGTACCCACCCAATTCGCGATTACATTACAGTGAGGGACGGTATCATGACGCGAAAGGTTAAAGTGGACCCGGAAAGCTCGCTGAGTGGCGATGAATGATCGACCATTTTCAAAAAACGTACGGACTGCGAAGCCCTGTTCTTCATCAGACCAAACCATGGTAATGACTAATAATGGCATGGCCTGCCCGACAACATGAAACTATCGCGATAGGATTATCCCCACCACACCGGAAGTACCAACCTTTCAAAACTGCACTGTTTGATTTGCCCCACCCTATACTATTAAATATTCAAATACACTGCTCAACAATTGATAGGGATCACTTACTTTTTCTAAATTTATTTCTGAAATATTCGCTCCAAGTTTATAAATTTAATCAGATATCAGAGTATTTTCATTTGATAATATGGTTCACTTGAGAAAAGAATGAAAAAATGGAAAGTTGGAGAGAAAAAAAGACTTAATTAGGAACACTCAAATTTCCGTGTTTGAATAACATAAAAATTTTATGATGAAACCACAAGAAGGCTGAAGTTTCGGTTAAGCTAGTACCTAGTTGGTCCCCCACGAGCTCGTCTCAAGCATTCTACTTTCAATCAAACGGTTTATAAAATTTTGGGGCAAATTCGTCCAAATATCCCGTAAAGCGTTAGAAAGGTCCTCCAGGTTATTGATCGGTTGTTCTAAGGTTGATAATTGTCTAGACATCTTAGACCAGACATTTTCGATGCAATTCATGTCTGGAGAGCGAGCTGGCAAGTCCATCCTATCAATAGCATGAGTTTCTAGCGCTTCATTAACTAGACGACTACGGTGTGGACAGGCATTATCGTCAATTAAAATGAAATTCTCGCCCAAGGCAGCCGCAAACGGAACAATTATGGGTTCAATAATCATATTGTGATATCTCTGGCTGGTCATTGTGGTGTTCTGCAGAACAACCAACTCTGTGCGTTGGTTCAAACAAATGTCTCCCCATACACATATAGAACCTCCGCCAAAAGCTGTTGTGGGTACCATAAACTGTTCTGCATACCTTCGACCTCTTTCCCTCCAAGCAAGAATACGTCCATCGGAGTTGACAAAACGAAATCTAGACTCATCCGTAAATAAACATCGGCTTCAATCTTCAACTGTCCAATTGCAGTGCTCCTCAGCCCATTGCCGTCAATGTACCCGGTGTTCCCAATTCAAACGGGGATGTTGTACCCTCCTACGTGCTCTCAAACCACGAACATGTAGTCGTCGTCTTACAGTCTGGCTCGAAATAAGAACTCCTGTTGCAACTCTCAGTGATATATTGAGCCGCGACGTTAGTGGGGTTAGTGGGGTTTCTCTTAGCATTGAGGACAAAAAGACGATCTTGGGCAGCTGTTGTACTGCGCTGCCGACCTTCCCCATGAACATAAGCTACTGAGTTGTTTTGGATGAACCTATTCCAAGCCCGACTCACGACACTTTGCGAAACATTCAACCGCCGGGACACACCTTCCTGTATCCACCGTATGATTTGGTCCAGTTGCACAGGAGCCAAACGTCTTCTCGGTATGACTGATAAGCTGATATTGTTCTCATTTCTTCAATTATTGTCACCTTATGTGTTTGAACGAGAGAAAAAAACAGATTTAATAACAAATACCACATTGCTTTTCACTCCACCTGTGACAGCCTACAGATAATAATCGATTTTGTGAACAAGAGTCGATGAATTGAGGAAAAATTTGATGTAAACAACTCAAAACATCTTAATTTTTCCTTAGAGAACATATAATGTACAGATATTCACGAGATAACTTGAAAAAAATACAAATGAAGAGAAGTTCATAAGTGATCCCTAGCAATTGTTGATCAGTTTATTTATTAAAAATGCCAAATATATAATCTAAGACAAAATTATAGATATTTTAGGAACTCAAACTTACCAGAAAGTAAAAACTTTTCGGCAGCACGATGATTGCAACAAATCAGCAAAGCCAACACAAAATATGAAATTTTGAGAAAATTATGTAACATGAAACATTATCACAATAAACTTTTTTGGGATATATTTATTTTTTTTTCAAAACTCTTACCCAATAACGAAATAGTTTTAGACGTTCTGACGTAGATCTGTCAGATAAATAGTAAGAACAAAATTTGCGAAAATATGACAGCACTACACGACAACTCGAGCGAAAATAATAAAGAATTTGACTATCCACCTTCTTCATTAACGCTCCCTACCAATTCCAAAAATTCCCTTTTGTCATTGGTGGCAAAAAAAATTACGATTTTTACAATCGTGCTTGTCCGAAATTTTAGGGATTTCCCATCTCAACATGGCTCAAATAATGACGAATTTTTACAAGGGTGCTCTTTGTCTAAAGTTTGTGTTATCTATAAGTATTTTTATTACCCCAATTGCGAAACAGCTTACTGAAAAGGATTACTTGCTTCGAAAAGATTTAAGAAATGGGTTTACCGTCTATTTCTATTAATTTGCTGAACAATATCACTGAATTTCTAGGGCAATCAAAGTTCCAGTAAAGTTTAAATTTATACAGGGTGTTCGGCAAATTTTTTTGGGGCGTTGGTAGGGTCATTTGCTACCTTTTCAGTCTTGGAACCTGGGTCCGTAGTATTACGGTTACGGAGGTATGATTTTTTTATTAGGTTTTTCTAAATTACCCAAAATGTACCCTTCGAAGCCCCATAACTTTTTTTGCGTGTGCTTTTACATGCATTTTTTTTATTGTATTAAGTCTACATGAGTGTGTGAGTTACATATTAGAATCCTCCAATATGTATGTAATATACGTTGCTATCCCAGTATATCATATTTCCATGATACTAGGAATTCACCTAAATAGGAAGGGAGGTACTATGCTACCTAGAGACTAGTTCTCTGTTAGTTAAGGCATTATTGTATCCATTGTTGTGACTTCAACATTGTCCGCTTTGTACAATAGTCAAATAAACTTTTTAAAAATTAAAGTTTAGAATCACTGAACGTAAGTGGCTCAGTCGGTAGGATACCCAAAACTATTTTTACGACAAAAATAGCGGAAAAGTAGTGTTCGTTTCAACGATTAATTGGGTATCAGAAGAAAAGTTTCCCGGACTTCGGCTCTAGCATCGACCGAGTTCCAACAGCGTGGTTTATCAAAACCAGTGAACAGAAAAAGTTCATAGTTAAGAGAAAAACCAATTCATCGGCATTCAGGAGGAGAAATTTCTATAACGAAACTGCCTGCTATAATCGCTGTATCCCCTGAAGCAGAAGAAAAAGAAGAAAGAAATTCCACATGAAGCCTTTAGCGTAAGTTTCACTCCTTCTATCCATTTTAATATCCCATACTTGATTATTCAGAATTTTGTTTTCTATTTTTATTTTTTCTTCTTTCTTAGTAATTAGACAATATCGTTCTAATATAAACAATAGGCTAATTTCAATCAAAATTAATGAACAACAGAGATCGCAGTCCTCTAAGAAGAAATACAGTAGAAATGGCAGTTCCTCAAATTCAAAAACATCACATTGATTGTATTCCTGAATATGATGGCAATCCAGCAACTCTAGCTATTTTCATTCATTCCAGTGAATATTTGATCAGTACCTTTTCAGACCAAAATAACTTGCAAAATCCACAAAACGAATTTCTTTTGAGAGCTATAGTAGGCAAATTAACGGGAAGAGCTTTGAATTTATTAGGAAGTAGTGTTCAAGATAAAAATATTATAATTTCAAAATTAATTTTAATGTCAACATCTATGTGTCTATGTTAATTCTATGACATTGACATTCAGTTTTGAATTCGCTATTGCGCAGATGATATAGTCATAGATAGTGTAGACAGTTGAACATGAGTGTAAGTTGAATGCTGAATAAGTTTAAAATAAAATTACTTAAAATAAAACCTCTGGACTTTTTGGTTATTAAACCCACTGCTACTCGCAACAGGTTATGGGCCCAGTGTAGTCCAGAACAAACGAAAAGAAAGGTAAAGAGTTAAGAAATAAAATTCAAGATAAGACACCGTTGGCGTACAAAATGGCTCCTCCAAATGACGAAGCAATTTCTATAGAAAAGCTCACGGACGCAGAAAGTTTTCAAATATGGAAGTTCCAAATAACTGTGGTATTCAAAGCATTTGGAAATTGGGAAATTGTAAATGGTAGCAGAAAATTTCAAGATCTGACCAGACCAGAAGAGATGGTGGAATGGGAACGAAAGGACGCCAAGGCACAAAAATCATCGTAACCAGCATCGATAAGAAATTAATAAATCACGTCATGAATTGTGAAACCTCAAAGGAAATGTTTGAGAAGTTGTGTGGAATATTTCAGCAGGGCACTGAGGAACAAAAGTGCAGCTTGTTGAAGGATTTTTTTAACTACTCCTATAAAAAGGCACAGATATTTCTCTGCACATAAGCTGTTTGCAGAACATAGTTTGTAGGTTGGAATCATTGAAACACAAAATAGATGATTCTATGTTCATGTCAAAATTATTGGTTACATTACCCGATGATTACAAGCATTTTAGTACTGCTTGGGAATCTACACCATTAAAGGAAAGAACAGTGACAAACCTGATAGCCAGATTATTAAATGAAGAATCAAAACTAAAAATCAAAATGAAACTGAAGAAGCTGTAGCATTCAAGGCTGAAAATTGGAAATTTGATAAAATAAAATGCTTCAACTGTGGCAAGGCCGGTCACAAAGCAAAATCATGTTTTAAAAGGAAATGCACAATATGTAAGAAAACGAATCATAGTACTCAAAATTGTTTCTTCAGAAACAAACAGCCAAATGATGAAGGAAAAAATTAGCATTTATGGTTTCAAATAAGATGGAAAAACAAATAACAGAATTTGTGGTTGACTCAGGGCTACATCACATATGGTAAACAACAGAGAACTATTAGATAACATCAAGAATTGTACAACAGAAATAAACACAGCAAAAGAAGATCAAAACATGGAAGCAAGAAAAATTGGAACTGTAGATGGAAAATCTTGTGTACTTAAAAATGTATTATATGTTCCAGAACTAAGCAGGAATCTGTTATCTGTCAGTGCGATCACAAATAATGGAGGTGAAGTAAAATTCAGCAAGAATGAGGTGATTGTTTTCAAGGACAATCAACCAATAATAAAAGGTGTAAAACAAGAAAACGGATTGTTCACAATTGATATCAGGAATGAAGGGAACAGAGAAGAAGCAATGCTGACTAGGGATAGAAGACAACATGTTCAAGACTGGCATGCTAAACTGGGACATTTGAGTGTAACCGGTATGAAGAATTTGATAAAGATGACAAATGGTATGGATATTGATGAAAAAGATTGCGAATTACTAGATGACTTATGTGAGATATGTGTGGAGGCCAAGCAGACAAGACTTCCATTCGACAAATCAAGAAGACAAGCAAGTAGACCTCTCTCAAATAGTTCACACAGACGCTTGTGGACCTATAGATCCAATGACATGGGACAATAAAAATACATGATAACCTTTCTCGATGATTATACTCATTTCACTAAAACTTATTTGTTACAGGGAAAATATGAAGCAACTAGCTATGTGAAAGAATATATATTAGAAGCAGAAGCTCACTTCAACCTTAAAGTATCAGTTTTGAGATGTGATAATGGTAGAGAATATATAAATAATGACCTAAAGTCATGGTGCAGGTCTAGAGGAATAATAATTGACAGAACTATACCACATACACCACAATTGAATGGAAAGGCAGAAAGATTGAACCGGACTATAATGGAAAAGGCTAGAGCTTTAATTTTTGATTCCAAAATGGAGAAGATTTTTGGGGAGAAGCTGTTTACATGGCAGCATACTTACTAAATAGAAGCCCTACACAAAGTTTAAAGGTGACACCAGCAGAAATGTGGTTTAAGAAAAGGCCAGATATGTCAAGATTACAAATATTCGGAAATGATGCATATGCAAAAATTTTGGGATATCGGAAGAAACTGGATGAGAGAAGCCAAAAACTTACCTTTGTTGGTTATAGTATCAATGGTTACAGACTATGGGATGAGCAAGATCAAAAATAATTATATCTAGAGACGTAATATTCAAAAAAGGTAATAATATAAACGATAAAATTTCAGAAATGAAACCCATGATAACTTTCCAAGAAGAAAAGGTAGAACCTAACCTAGATGAAGAGCCAACAATCCAAGAAAGGGAAGCTGATATAGAAGTAGATAACGAAGAAAGACCAAGGAGAAACACAAAAATGCCAGCAAAGCTGAGAGACTATGTTATGCTATCATATCAAGAGGCAGTTAATTCTGAAGATAAGGACAAATGGATGGCAGCAATAGAAGATGAGAAGACTTCATTGAACAAGAACAAGGTGTGGACCTATGTTGACAAAGATAAGGTACAGCATGACAATATATTGACGAACAAATGGATCTTTAAGGTAAAGGATGACGGAAAATACAAGGCCAGACTAGTGATCAGGGATTTGAACAACAAAATGGTATTGACTACCAAGAAACCTTCAGCCCAGTAGTAAATATAACATGCTTACGTATTTTGTTTGCTTTAGCTACAAATAGAAACCTTCATATGAAGAAATTCGATATTAAAACAGCATTTTTATATGGACATTTGAACGAAACAATATACATGGAAGTTCGGAAGGATTTAAGGAAAATGACAAGGTATGTTTGCTTCAAAAATCTCTTTATGGCTTGAAACAAGCATCTCTAAATTGGAATAAATATTTTACTGAATTCTTATCTAAAAAGAATCTCACAGCTACTAAAACAGAGCCATGTATATTCAAGAATAAAATTGGAACAATTTTTTTGGCAATTTATGTTGATGACGGCATTATTTTTGGGTATGATGAAGAGGAGATTAATGAATTATTAAAGCAATTGAATAAAGAATTTGAAATGACAACCAATACTAACCCTAATTCATTTTTGGGAATAGAAATAACTAGAACCAGTGATAAAACATATCTAACTCAAGGAAAATACTGTGAAAATATTTTAACAAGGTTCTATATGAAGAATGCTAAAGGAAGATCGACACCAATGGATGAATACTCAAAACAAGAAGGTAACAAAGTTGATGAGACTTCACAGAAGTTTCCATATCGAGAATTGATTGGCAGCTTACTGTATCTGACAAATAAAACTAGACCCGACATACAATTTGCAGTAAATCTTTGCAGTAGAAAATTGATAAGCCTGAATCTTCAGACATTCTAAATGCCAAAAACATTTTGAGATATTTAAATGGAAAAGAACGTGAAGGAATTAGCTACATGATGAATTCAAATAACAAACAGCTGATTGCATATTGCGATAGCGATTTTGCTGGAGACCGAGAAACAAGAAAAAGCACAACTGGATATATAATCTATTACTGCGGCGGTCCAATATCATGGACATCCCGGAAACAACCAATTGTGTCTCTATCGAGTACCGAAGCTGAGTTTATAGCAGCAGCAGAATGTACCAAGGAACTTTTATATGTAAAATCAGTGATTGAAGAACTAACCGGTGACAGTGTCAAGATAAACCTAAATATGGACAATCAAAGTGCTATAAACATTATCAAAAATGGACAGTTTGGAAAACGAAGTAAACACATTGATGTGCGTTATCATTTTATAAATGAAAAAATTTCTGAAGGACTATTGAAAATTGATTATTGTGAAACGTCGAACAAATATCTGATATTTTTACTAAACCATTAAGTAAAATTAAGTTTGAAAATTCAAGTCAAAGTTCATGTAAACTTATGAAAATTTATTGTTAGAAAAATTTTGATTTTTTTGGAATTTTGAAATTAGGAGAGGGTGTTCAAGATAAAAATATTATAATTTCAAAATTAATTTTAATGTCAACATCTATGTGTCTATGTTAATTCTATGACATTGACATTCAGTTTTGAATTCGCTATTGCGCAGATGATATAGTCATAGATAGTGTAGACAGTTGAACATGAGTGTAAGTTGAATGCTGAATAAGTTTAAAATAAAATTACTTAAAATAAAACCTCTGGACTTTTTGGTTATTAAACCCACTGCTACTCGCAACAAGTAGAGGAAATTTAAGGAATTGGATATCAATTAAAAATTTACTGTTACAATTTTTCTCTGATCAAAGAGACGAAAATTGTTTAGTTGGTGATTTGATGCACCTTAAGCAAGAAAAAACTGAAAACCCTATTCAATTCGGCCATAGGTGTCAAGACCTTTTGTCGTTATTACTAAATAAAATTCAATTAACCGAACAAAATCAAAATTTAATCGAACTAAAAAAACAGCTTTATGAAAAACAAGCACTGAATCCTTTTCTCAGAGGCCTTAATTCTAACTTACCCATTAGATTGAGAAATCCTAGAACATTAGAAGAAGCAATGACATTTACAATCGAAGAACAAAATTTTGCTTATTCCAGACGAAATCTTCATTATAATCAACCCCAATCTTTTTACAATAGACCAACTCCACAGAATAGACAATTTACAAATACACAAAGACCTATTTTTCAAAATTTGAATCCTCCTTATTCTGCAACTCAACCTCACGTGAGACCGATATTAAATCGTCCCAACACATCACAAAATAGAAGCTCTCAAACTAGAACTCAACCGCAAAGACAATCACAGCCTACCCCAATGGACACATCTTCATCGAATACAAGACGTACAGTCACACCACAATATAGATTTCAACCGACAGGACAAAGAAATTTCATTTCAGAAGAACTTTTTCAGCAAGAAATCAATGACGAACTAAATCAACACGACCAAACTGATTTCTATGAAGACATTAACCCATTTATGACTGACTGTGAAAATTATAATGAACAATATTCAGAAGATCTAAACGAAATGCCTCATTCGGAAACTTCGGAAAATTTTCCGTACGTTACAGCACATCAGGATCACACTTAATAAACCTAACTAATATTAATAGTTCAACGCTACCCTTCATCAAAATTCCGCATGTAGGATTAAAATTTATGATTGACACAGGAAGTTCAAAAACCTTAATCAGTCCTAGAATAGTCCAAAAATTCTACCAAAATTTTATTAAATCTGCACCATTCAAAATTAAGACCGCACACAAAATAACATATAACGATTACGTGGCTCACATTCCACTTCCAAAAATTTTTAAAACAAAGGAATATTTCGATTTCCATATATTTGAATTCAACGAAGAATACGATGGTCTGATAGGAATGGACTTACTCAAACATTTAGGTGCCAATATCGATCTGAAGAAAAATGTTTTGTACACTAAAAATGGACCCATACCACTTTATTTTAAAAAAATTGCATGTTCATACGATCTTCCAGCAAGATCCCAGAAAGTTATAAAAGTACCTATCGAATCTACCGATGTAAATCAAGGCATCATAGAATATGTTGAAATCGCTAAAGGGATTGAAATACCACAATTGAAAATAACGAGGCCTTTCTAACAATTTCAAATAGTAACGAAACCCCGGAACAAATTATTATCGAACCGTTAAAAATTATCCAAATTAATAACACGGATGTAGTTCAAACTACGAAAGTAGAAGCAACATCGAAACCTGATAATTTACTAAAGGAAAATATGAAAAATCTCCGTTTGGACCATCTCAACAAGGAAGAAAAGGAAGCAATTCGAAAAATCTGCTTCGAATACAGGGACATTTTTCATTGTAAAAAATTGCCCTTGACTTTTACTAATGTAGTAAAACACGAAATTCGGACAACAGACGAAATTCCAGTATTTCAGAGAGCTTACAGGATACCAGAAGCACAAAAAAATGAAGTAGCCAAACAAGTCGAAGAATTGCTAAAAAATGACATAATTCAGCATTCTAGCAGCCCATGGAGTAGCCCAGTTATTGTAGTTCCAAAGAAAATGGACGCTTCCGGAGAACAGAAATATCGTCTATGCATTGATTATAGACGTCTTAACAAAAAAAGTATAGATGACCAATACCCACTTCCAAATATTACGGAAATATTAGACAAATTGGGAAAATGTAAATATTTTTCTACTCTTGATTTAGCGTCAGGATACCACCAGATAGAGATGCACCCAAGAGACATACCGAAAACAGCGTTTTCAACCGAGAGAGGTCATTACGAATTCAAACGACTTCCGTTTGGATTGAAAAATGCACCAAGAACTTTCGAGAGAGTCATGGATAACATTCTAAGAGGCATCATCAATTAAGCATGTGTAATATATTTAGATGATATAGTAATATTTTCATCATCCTTACAAGAACATATTGAAAAATTACGCAAAGTATTTGATCGTCTTAGAGCCGCGAATCTGAAAATTCAAATGGATAAATCCGAATTTCTGAAAAAAGAAGTACAATTTCTCGGCCATATAATAACTCCCCAAGGTCTTAAACCCAATCCCATGAAAATTGATGCAATTTTACGTTATCCTTTGCCAAAACAACGACAGAACTAAAAGGATTTTTAGGATTAACAGGATATTATCGGAAATTTATAAAAGACTATGCAGATATCACAAAACCGTTAACTATTTGTCTGAAGAAGGGAAGAAAAATTATTCATTCCAACGAATTTATGAGTGCATTCAACAAATGTATAGAAATATTGACAAATCCGCCGATATTGCAATATCCGGACTTTTCAAAAAAATTCATCGTCAGCACAGATGCGTCAAATGTAGCAATAGGCGCTATCCTATCCCAAGGACCTATTGGATCAGATAGACCAATATGCTACGCTTCAAGGACATTGAACCAATCAGAACAATGCTATAGCACAATAGAGAAAGAACTCTTAAGCATAATTTGGGCCACGAAGTATTTCCGTCCTTATCTATATGGTCATAAGTTCATAATATGTACAGATCATCGACCCTTAATTTGGCTTGACAAATTAAAGGAACCAAATGCAAAATTACAAAGATGGAAAATAAGGCTTGAAGAGTTCGACTATGAAATCGTATATAAAAAAGGTGCAATCAATAAGAATGCAGACGCACTATCAAGAATCCAACTGAACGTTACGGACACCGAATCGCTAATAAATAATGTGGACGAAAATGAAATCGAAAAACTACTTGACGAAGCTTCATCAGTTGAAATGGACGACTCAGATTTAGATGATATTTTGGAAAGATTGGCACCACAACAGGAGTCCAATGAAGACACAATACATTCAATAAACCCAGAGTCAGCAGACTCCACACCCATAAAAATTTCATCCGATGTGATTGATTCTAAACCAAATCAATACTTTATTCAGGAAGTTTATAGAAATCCGAACCCAGTGAAGAAAGAATCCGTGGGAAAAATAAAAAAATTTTTCGTTCAAATCAGCACTTCCAACAATGAAGATGAGATAATTAAATTTCTCAAGGAATACACGGCCGATAAGAAGAGATACTATTTCCATTTCGATTCCGAGAATATGTTCCGAACATTCAGCAATGTTGTAAACAAGATATTCAACAGATACGGACCGGATATAATATATTGCACTGAAAGACGAGAAATAATCCAAGATGAGGAACTTATCACCCAAGCGATACAATTTCAACACGAAGGAAAAACAAATCATCGAGGAGTTAATGAAACCATCCAACAACTTCAGCGTAAATATTATTTTCCCGCCATGAAAGAACATGTCTCGAAATACATAGCAAATTGCGAAGTTTGCAAAAGGAATAAATACGAGAGAAATCCACCACAAATTGATATGATGTTAACAGATACTCCATTCAGACCCTTCGAAAAATTACACATTGATATTTACACTTTGGAAAATACTAAATTTTTAACTTTGGTAGATGCTTTTACAAAAGTAGGTCAAGCAATCAAACTAAAATCCAAAAACGCGGTCGACATATTTCACGCCCTATTGGAATATTTCTCTTACTATGGAACACCATTAAATATTAGTTCGGATCAAGGAATGGAATTTTTCAGTCATGTCATTAAAGAATTATTAGAAATTCACAAAATAAAAATCCATTTTACGACAGCACATCATCCAGACTCAGACGGAATCATTGAAAGATTTCACTCAACTATTGCAGAGCATTGCAGAATACTAAGATCACAATTTAAAGACCCTGTAGAAATAATCATTAAATATGCAATTATAGGATATAATAATTCAATACATTCGACCACGAAATTAACACCTTTCGAACTCACATTTGGTCACACAAAATTTAAAGATCCACTAGATATTATTTATGATAAGCAAATGTTCAGCGATTACGTACAGAAACATAAAGAGAAACTAGCCCTTTTATATGATAGAGTTCATTCGAACATATCGACAAATAAAACAAAATAGTCCAAAAAGTTAATGAAACAGCAAATAATCCATTCAAAGAGGGTCAAATAGTGTACGAAAAAAGTTACAAATATGTGCGAAATAAAAGCGGCCCAAAGTTCAGCGGACCATTCAAAATTACAAAATTGCTCACGGGCAATAGAGCACTGATTCAAAAAGTAGGGGGAAACAAATCGAAACAAAACATTGGTCGTACAGTTCATTTGAAAAATTTAAGACGACCTATTGTTTCAGGTTCACCGCCATTACGACCATCCTCGGAGTAGTAGTAAATTGTCAAGTAAAATTTACACAAGTTACAGACAACCCAGGACTTATACCAATAAATAAAGGAATATCACACAACATAATAAAATATTGGACCCTTATACAAATATTCGACTTATCTAATATAACCAACGAATTTGACAAACTAATAACTAGTTATCAAAAGATTAATACATCATTTCATAATTCCCAGCATGGAAAAAGTTATTTGCGTGAAATTCAAAATCATAAATACTTATTAGAATATAAAATCGAAGAAACGAATAAAAAATGCAAACAATTATTATCAATAACTGAAAAAAGACACAGAAGAGGTTTGTTTAACGGATTAGGAACAGTTTGGAAGTCAATTACAGGCAATCTAGATCAAAACGACGCTGATAAATATGACGAGGCAATTCAAAATTTAAAGAACTCTCAACAGAAATTGACTAATGTGGCCACCTTGCAAATAAGTTTAACAGAAAATTCTTTACACTCTTTTAACAATTCAATGAGTAAATTACATCATAACCAAATACTCCTGGAAAGCAAAATTAATCAACTAAGTTTCTGGATGAATTCATCAGCAATGGATTCCTGGGATGATTTCAATTTCATTGTACTAAATTCAGTTTACACACACATTACCCTAGCTGTAGATATAATTAATGAAATTTTCAATGATATAGAAATAGCTATCTCGTTTGCTCATACAGGAACATTACACACATCCATCATTTCTCATGATGAATTGAAAAAGGAACTGTATTTAATTCAATCAAAAATTAAAGAAAGCCAACTTCCATTTTTGATAAAAGATGAAAATATTTTCCAATATTATTTTTGCATAAAGGTTAGGGATTCATTAGTAAAAATCAAGTCAAATTCATTCTAGACATTCCCCTTGTAGAAACTCTAAACTATAAATATTATGAATTATTTCCTCTTCCCATTCTTAAAAACAACTTTTATCAAGTCATCATTCCCAAAACGAAATACCTTTCCTTAAGTGAAACAAAATACGCTCTATTTAATGGACCATGCCAGGAAATATTCCCTACCAACTTTTTATGCGAAGAAAATACCATGAATATATCACCGAGCAATCCCTGTGAAGTGGAGCTCCTCAGTGTCTCCAAAAACTACTCGAAATGCAGACCGAGACCAATAAACATCGAAGGAGTTCGAGTCCATCAATTAGCAACAGACCATTGGATGGTGGTGACAACTAATGAAGAAATTACTAGAGTGAAATGTGCCGGAAATTCGGAAAAACAAATTTTACGCGGAACATTTATCATATTCATTCCGCCGAATTGTGAAGTGAGTGTAGGAAAAAATATTCTGAAAAATTGGAGAACCAGTGCTTCCAAAATAAAAATTGTGCATTTACCTAGTGTGAACATTCAGAAATCACCCAGCCCAAGAAGAATTGATCAAGTTCCCTTAGAACTAGACAGTATTGATCTTGGTAACTTAAAAGAGATCGAAATGCAAATTGAACATTCAAGAAACCAAATAATGTCAATGCAAAATCCAACTTTACATTATAATAATATTAGTTTATATACTTTAATCATTTATATCATAATTGTCTTTTTGATTTTATACTTCATATACCATAAGCTTAATTATTATAGAATGAAAAATTATTCTAAGCAGCAAAAAAACAACCCATTACAAGATATTGAGCTCAAAAATTAGCAATTTTGAAGATAAGATTTTTTTTTTTTTCAAAAACCAATTTTTTCACTTAGGCATGGAGGAGTTACATATTAGAATTCTCCAATATGTATGTAATATACGTTGCTATCCCAGTATATCATATTTCCATGATACTAGGAATTCATCTAAATAGGAAGGGAGGTACTATGCTACCTAGAGACTAGTTCTCTGTTAGTTAAGGCATTATTGTTTCCATTGTTGTGACTTTAACATTGTCCGCTTTGTACAATAGTCAAATAAACTTTTTAAAAATTAAAGTTTAGAATCACTGAACGTAAGTCGTGCTTGTCCGAAATTTTAGGGATTTCCCATCTCAACATGGCTCAAATATTGACGAATTTTTACAAGGGTGCTCTTTGTCTAAAGTTTATGTTATCTAAAAGTATTTTTATTACCCCAATTGCGAAACAGCTTACTGAAAAGGATTACTTGCTTCGTAAAGATTTAAGAAATGGGTTTACCGTCTATTTCTATTAATTTGCTGAACAATATCACTGAATTTCTAGGGCAATCAAAGTTCCAGTAAAGTTTAAATTTATACAGGGTGTTCGGCTCATGGACCGTCAAATTTTTTTGGGGCGTTGGTAGGGTCATTTGCTACCTTTTCAGTCTTGGAACCTGGGTTCGTAGTATTACGGTTACGGAGGTATGATTTTTTTATTAGGTTTTTCTAAATTACCCAAAATGTACCCTTCTAAGCCCCATAACTTTTTTTGCGTGGGCTTTTACATGCATTTTTTTGTTGTATTAAGTCTACATGAGTGTGTGTTTGAAAAAAAACGTATTTATTGTTACAGATAACACCACAAAATTAACACGAGGGCCTTTTATTAAAAAAAAAAATGAAAGTATGAAAACATCTCTACTTCTAAAAGGAATAAAAAAAAGTTGCAGTTATTGCGAACTTAATTTTATTTTAAAACGTTTTTTGGTTTATCGCGGTTCTAAAAGTATGCTGTTTACGTTAGTCAATAAATAAAAAAATACTACAAATAGTGTTTTAGATAAAATAGCAAAGTAAGGACAGATTTTAGTAAAATACAGTTTTTGTATGATTGTTTATTTACAAAGTAAAATAACACGATTCTTTAACGTAAATTTTGTTCGAATTGTTCTCCTCTACTCCGAATGCACGCCCGACACCTTTTTCTGATTTCGACCATTGTAGTGTCTAGCAACATTTCTTCTTTCATTACCACAAATGCCGCGTTTATGCGTTCAATCAACACCTCTCTTGTAGGACCTCTGTGAAATAAACCAATTCTTTGGCTCTACCCCAAACATGGTAATCTAAAGGTGTTAGGTCTGGAGATCTTGCGGGCCAAGGGATGGGGCCGGCTCTGCCTATCCATGAATTTTGAAAAGAGTTGTCCAGGTGATCTCGAACTTCTCTCAGGAAATGTGCCGGGCAACCGTCATGCTGGAACACAATCGGCACGTCTTCATCGAAGGCCGGAACATCGGCTAGTAGCTCCGCAGAGCATTCTGCAAAAAATGCACATAAGCAGGCCCACTTAGTCGAGCCGGTAAATAGTGTGGCCCGATGAGATGTCTTCCTATCACACCAGCCCAAACGTTAACACTAAATTTTTGTTGAAAACTCATTTGCCTTTTCACGTGGGGATTCTCATCTTTAGGTGCCCAGTGATGTAAATTGTGCAGATTTGTTATTCCTTCTCGGTTAAAACAGGATTCGTCTGTCCACAAAATTCGTTTTCGAAACAAGTTGTCATCGACATCTATGTGCAGCAAAACTCTACAGAATTCCAACCGTCTGGCAGGATCGCCTTCATGAAGACCTGTAACAATTAATAAAATTCATTAGGCTGTGACAATTTCTTCGCAGTCAAAAGGACAAATTTATCAATAAAAAAGTTCATATACCTTGTACCGGGGTGTAATGAAAAGCGTGTTGATTTTTATCCCGAAGTACTGACCAAACTTTCCAAATCGTTAAGTTGAGTCTTTGAGCAACAACACGAATGCTTGTAGTTGGATCTTCTTCAAAGGCTTGAAATATTTGATCGTCAACTGCTACATAGTGTTGCCTCACATTGACCCGAGGCTCTTGAAAATTTAAGTTTTCAGTCTCTCTTAATCGTCGATAAGTCGTCGAGAATGTTTCTTGGTGGGGTAATCTTCGATCAGGAAATTTGGCTTGATAAATCCTTCGAGCTGCACGAGCAACACCATCGGCCTTGCCATATGCCATCACCATATCAGCATACTCAGCGTTGGTGAAATTACGCATATCAACAACCAAAATTAAAACAACAGTAGCAAAAAGTCGATAAAAGTAACAAAAACAAAAAATACAAATTTAAAAAACTGAACAACGCGGCACAGACACTTCCAACAGCAGAGACAGTTAAATCTCGAATGACGGTAGGGTCAAGTCAGCGGCGACTAACCCAATCCAACCTAAGGACAGAAATATTAATAATAATTCACACGCGTCTAAAACGGGCAGGTAAAATTTCCTTGCTCGCTGTGTTGTGTCGAAATCCGTACTTTTATTTAGGTGCGACTTTCTTCACTCTTCTGACTAAAACCTTATTTGCAGTATTATTTTTTTATTGACTTACGTAAATAGCATATGGTTAGCAACGTTATAAACCAAAGAACATTTTAAAATAAAACTAAGTTTGTAATAGCTGTAACTTTTTTTTTTAAATTTCAATAGGAGTGGAGATGTTTTCATACTTTCATAATTTTTTTTTTAATAAAGGTCCACGTGTTAATTTTGTGGTGTTATATGTAACAATAAATACGTTTTTTTTTAAACACACACTCATGTAGACTTAATACAATAAAAAAAAATGCATGTAAAAGCACACGCAAAAAAATGTTATGGGGCTTCGAAGGGTACATTTTGAGTAATTTAGAAAAACCTAATAAAAAAATCATACCTCCGTAACCGTACTACTAAGGACCCAGGTTCCAAGACTGAAAAGGTAGCAAATGACCCTACCAACGCCCCAACAAAATTTGACGGTCCATGTGCCGAACATCCTGTATAATCTCGATAATACCGAATTCTATTAACTTAAACTTTGCAAAATCACTTGATTCTATCCAAAAACTTACAAAATTTTCATTCATCAAATGAAGTTTTGCCCAAAAATTGCAGACATTTTGGGCTTTGTATTAAGGTGAACAAGAGCGCAAAAAAAGGGTGTTGATATAGGTAGGTTTTCAATATATAGATTGAGGTAATAAATTGAGGTAACTCAATAATGACTGAATTATTTTGGAATGAATCTCAAAGTACGTTCCTACCTGAATTTTCATTCATTTCACTAATTTCTTGTTGTATTTTATGAAATTTCGATAATTGATTATTCTTTTCAATGAAGGTTTAAAATTGGACATTATCTCGGATCTAACAATAATTGTTTTTTCAAGTTTCAAATAATTCAAGGTCTGCTATTGTTTACTATTTTCATGTTTATAGACCTTATAGAGTTATGGAGAAATATGGACGAAAATAATAGTTATTTCAAAGATAAGTTAACATTCTCAACAAAAAGTTACAAGGTACTCATTCTTTAATTTATTTTCTGGTGAATTGTTCTATCAATTCAAGGAATTTACAAAAATGTAAGACTTCCGTAGGATGATATTAAAACGAAATAATATCTCAAGAGGTATATTTCATACAGCATATTCTTCTTATTGAATCTCTGCTTTATTTTGAAATAGATCAACAATACAAATATTGGCTTGTTTGGTAAAAAGGACAGGCCCCCGAGCTCATTCCATAAATTATATTCCATGATTTCTCCATAATGATAAGTTTGAAAACCAAATCCATAAGGAAATTTCATTGTTACATGCTGTTAGGCCAAAATAGGATTGAATACTTTCAACTAGTCATTCATTTAGGAGGAGAAATACCAAATTAATACTGATCATTTCAAAGATAAGTTGCATTAATTTCAAAAATATAGGAATATTTATTTTTCAACTTTTTTTTAGGTAAGTTCGTCTCTGTATCCAGGAAAACATCAACAATTTGAAACTTTAAATAGAAGAAATAATATAAAAATCATCAAATATTGAATAACATCTCTCAGGTATAATTCATACAGAACATTTTTTAAATGAAAATATAGTGTTACTTTTCAAAATAGATCGCAAGAATCTTGACTGAAGAAACGACAGATCCCTGAGGTCAATTAATAAATTTTGTTCTGACATGCTGAAGGAGTAAACATTTTTCCCTACAGACACTTTGGGCTTAATGCATCAAGGAATTTTATTTTTACATGTTTCCAATTCTTTCATAAAATGAGAAGTCTTATTGACAACACATACAAATCATCTCTCAATCAGGAAGCCAGGGTTTTTTTTTTACTGGGGTTTTTTCCCTAAGCTCTGATATCATATGCAGATTGTATAGTACGCCATCACTAACCCCTTTACCAAACACAGCTACATTGTTCGCTAACAGAATATTGGATTGACGAATTTATTTATATGTAATGAACATTCTGAATAAAAACTTTTAATCGAAATTTGCTGTTTTTATTATCAAAGAAATCATAACGTAAATGAGTGTAAAAAGATTTCAACTTGAAATGACAAGATTTATTCACAATAATACACATTATCACTCAAAATTAAGTAATCGCTCAATAGAAGAATATGAATATTGATGGAGATTTTTAAGCACCTTGTTCGGGTAAGCATGAGTGTCAATTGTATGAAAAATTTAAACAGATAATAAATCAACGTAACTACAAAAAGTCTAAATACTAACTAAAATAATTTATTTTATGTTCCTTCCAATCCTGAGCGGTAAGAATAAAAGTTATATTTATTTCATCTGATGCTTGCTTTGGATGGAAAGTATATTATTTAAGTTAAAAATTTATTTTGTAGGATGAATTTGTGGAAGAATGCTCTTGGTCTTCGTTCTAGTGCTGTGATAAGTAAACGTCAGAGAATTTGTGATTAACATTTAAGTGAAAATTCTTTTACAAATTCAAATCGCAACAAGTTAAACAGACATGTTATTCCTATGGCTTGGGTCTACCCTTCATCAGGCATTGAAGTAATGGAGGAATCACATGCAACAATTGAGGAATCACATGAAGTAATGGAGGAATCACATGCTATAATTAAGGAATCACATGAAGTATTGGAGAAATCACGGGCTGTAGGATCTATTGAATCGTCAGGTATTGTGAATTAATTGTTTGTATCTTCAATATAATTATTTTGTTGTCTTTCATCTTTTCACTTGCGTAATATTTCAATTTTGCATGTGAGAACATTTGAATTCAATAAGTTACATGATTCCTTAAATGTTCAAACCTTGATCATTGTTTTAGGTAACATATCAGGCAGGGAGAGGTCCCAAATAGCTGAGGAACAACAAAGTGCAAGTACTATAACAACTACAGGTATTACATTCTTTCAATCAAATTAGGTTTGTTGGCGTCAGTTTCGAACTGCGAGATGAACAAACCTATTATTTCAAATGCATTATCCTATTACAGTATTGTTGATTAACTGAAGCTTTTAATTTTTGAAATAATATTTCATTATTATTTTCATTACTTGCAGCTGATGGTGAAGTACATAATATATTGCAGAAGTCGCATGCTAGTGGATCCATTGGAAGTTTAAAAACTCAACTCCTCAATGGTTAATCCTTCCAGTGCCGAATTGTGAGAATGATGAAAGTTCTCTTTTGTGTAATTTGAAATCATTCCGCAATTTCTCTCCTGAAAGCCAGGAGAGTGGGGTTCCTGATCAACATTCATGTCACAATTGAAAAAAATGCACCATGAGTAATTTTTGATTTATTTTTTGTTATTTCAGCAGTCTGTTCTGTTAATTCAACCTTTGTTAAGTTCCATGTAAAGTCCACTTATTGTTGAAAGTTGATCATTGATAATTACTCCAGGCTAGTTTTTCCCCAACGTCTTCATTCTTAATTATTTCTTATCTCAAGCACCCTTGTTATTTTTTGCATCATTTTATGTTTATCTTCAGGACAATATTGCTATCAATTTGATAGCATAGAATAAATGATAAAATGTTCATATTGTTCAATAAAAAGAACTGTAATCAATAGTGTGTTATAAATATTTTTTATTTTCAAGATGAAAATATCGATATGTAATTTTAAAAATGTATTTTGTGAACATAATGAAAAAATTTTCATCTTTAATATTGCAAATGTTTGCCTAAATCATACATTGCATATCGAGGATCAAAGTTTTCTCATTATTTTCGCAAAATTCAGTGATACTCTGCTATCGATTCAAATTTCCCGCCATTCTTTCACCGGCACTGATATCAGCGCTATCTGACAACAGCCCCATTTTTCGGAGAGAGATAGGAAATTAAATCGGACACGAATTCAGTTCCACAGAAGACATCTATGTAATTACTTTATGTTCAGTTCGTAGTTGACCATAGATAAATAAAAGTATATAGATCGGAAACTCTCGCCAATTTTGATGACAATGCGAGACTTTGACAGTTCTGGTACCAGCCGAAAAAAAAGGGTAGGGGAGGTGAAATTTAGGTGGGGGTAAATGAGGGGTATCGACAGGCTGTTCGAAATCCAGAAATTCCAATTGCATTCTTCTCTGAACGTGAATTAATGAAAACAATTCATTTCCAACCTGATTGGAATTCACCAAGTTGGAAATGAAGTTTTCAATAATTCAAGATCAGAGAAAATGCAATTAGAATGGATTCCTGAAATTATTTTGTCACAGGGAAATGAAAACTAGTTAATATAACAATTGTGTATTTAATTAGTTTAAGCAAAATTTCTGGGATTACAATCACAATAGGATCAGAGTGAATAATATTGAATAATGATATTGAATGATTTACAATGTTGAAAGTACAATTTCGGTTGAAGGAAAAAAATGCTTCGATCTGGAGCTACTTTTCGAAGTCTATTTATAGTCTTCTTCAGGCCAAGATCAATACATTAAAATTGAAGAATTATTATTGCATATCGTCTAATAATAAAAGCATAGGTATATATTTCATAAGACAGATTGAATTGTTGACTCTAATATTTGCAACGCAGATATATAATTTACAATAAATTGCAATTCATCATCATATATAATAATCTTATTTAGCTTGGTTGGAACAAAATGTTTATACCTAATCAAAAATTCATTTCAAAAAATAATATTTCAAATTGATTATCTTTCAAGGATATGAGACATAAAACAATAACCTGGCTAGAAAAAACACTAATTGCTAATAAAAATATCTACCTCAAAGAATTATGAAAAGAAGAATTCATATACGAATTAGGAAAACAATTAAAACACCGAAAACAAATTTTGGTAGACCCAAGATCCTTAAAACTTCATTTTCTTCATAGTCCATGTAAAACTTACTTGGTGGCACTTCTTCCGTATGAGATACTCCCTTTTCCGATAGACATTCCAGAGCTTCTGAAAAGAATAACGATTTGAGAAACATAGTGAACGTTTCACAATTCTACAACAATTCATCTATAAAATATAGTCATATAATGAGGTTGAAACTATTTATGATATAGCTAAGTAAGATCTTCGAGTGATAAAATTTGCAAATTATAAAAGAAGAAGTGTACCTGACTTCCCGACATCATGATTAGGAAATAAGCATGGTTCGGCATCAGCTTCAAGAAGACTGCCTGCTTTATTATTGAATCGGACAAAATCCTCAGGCCTGAAATGTTTGTCACAAATCCTGCAACTATCGTAAAGATCCTTTTGGGATTTCGCCTTCAAATCTTCTCTTCCAATTTTTTCCATCCACTTCTCCGCTAACTACAAGTTTATATTAAGATAAACAGTTTGTGGTAGTTTAAAAGTATTTGTTACACTCACCTCCCTATTTAGTGGAAATCTACGGAAATGGAACCTACACTTTTTCCCATATTTCGATGAACATCCTGGAACAACACATTTGTAACCCATTTCAAAATTTGAAATTAAATGCTTAGGTTTCAAATGATTCACTCTGCAATAACTCTGAAGTCAAAAAGACCGATATTTTGTGAAAGTTCGTATTTATAGTACAAATAGGTTTCACTTCATGCTTTAAGGTATTTCAAGCGATGAACCAAGAGTAACCGGTTATCTTTGGTCTTTTGTGGTAAATACCTTTTGCATTCAAGCGGTTTGGGTTATAGATCCGTGACGTCATGAATTAACCTCAATTTGATCGAGAAATGTCAAATCAAACCAAAATCGTAACCCTGCTCTCGAGCAGGGTTACGGTTACGATTCTGGTTCATAGACGTTATATACTATGGACTAAGTGTCTTCTGGCTTTTGTTAAGATTTCGCCTCGGTAGAAACTAGAGAGAGACGATCTTATGCGTTTTATCGGTACGAACAGAGAGAGAAAAGATGGGGTCAACCTGTCACAATCGTGATTGATGAGATTTCAGATATATGTAAACAAAAGGAATTTGGTTAGGAGGATCACTACATTAATAAATATGGACATTTCGCTTAGTTTTGATTGAAAACGTTAATTTTTTTCAGAATATATATTTTCTTGATTCCGAAAATGATTTAGGTAATCAATGAGTTCTGAAGTTTGCTGTAAGTTAATGATGAAGATGTTCTCAACAAGAGAAAAAATATCATGAGGATACTTGATTTTGTAGTAGTACAATAGCAATTGTTTATTATCTGTTTAAATATTTCATACAATTGACACTCATACTTACCTGAACGAGGTGCTTATAAATCTCCATCAATATTCATGTTTTTCTAGTGAGCGATTACTTAATTTTGAGTGTGTTATTGTGAATAAATCTAGTCATTTCAAGTTGAAATCTTTTTACACTCATTTACACTATGATTTCTTTGATAATAAAAACAACAGGTAGAACTTTACCTTATCCCCAGTGGGAAACGTTTTTCTGTTTGAATTCATGATCTGACATTTCGACAGAAATTGTGAGGTTATATTTATCTCGCAAGAATTTAAATTATACTCATAAAGTTAAAATTTTGCCGTGATTTATCTTACATTTTCTTTGTGATGACAATCGGAAATTCATTGATGGAAAGATATTCATCATTACTATGTTTCATTTCTTGAATTTATGTGTTTATGTCAACGGAATGAATGGAAATAGATATACAATGGGTTGTTTACTATAACGCAAAATAGTGAATACTTTTTTCAAGGATGAATTGTGAAGGAAAATCGGATTTGCGATGCTATAGTCGCAAAATCGGCTGCGACCTCTAAAGAAATCTTTGGCTGGCCACCAAGTCGCCTCAATCTTTTGTGTGTGTGTACCATCTGCCGCTGAAATTGATGCCTCGTAATACTGACTAAACCAATCATACTTTGAAAGAATACAAATTCGTTTTTTATACTTATTTAATTCTTTCGTCCAAACGAAATATAATACAGAGAGACCGAGAATAGAAGCTATTAGGTCAGGGAAGACGATAACCCAACATGTTGATTTCGATTTTTAAAAATAATTAATTTCTCCGGAACAAGACAGTTATCAGAGACAAAATTGTACTAATCGATTGAATATTGTGGACTGAATCTTTAAAAATTCATATAAGTTTTCATCACTGGGGTCATTCTAAAGTTACATCCCATCAAGGAAAAATTCGAATTTTCGAAAATTAATTTCTTCAGGATGGTTATCAGAAAAAAGTTTGCACCAATCGTTTCGCTATTAGGGACTGAATCTTTAAAAATATCCACAAGCGTTTGTACCAATCTATTTATCATTGCCAATTTAATTGAAATAAAATATGATACGTATTTTTCATTATATTGCAAAGGGAAAATGGGAAATATACAATAGACAATATTTATTCTTCATTGATCCTAAAAAATTCCATTCTCGATTAATAGAGATGCTCACTATTTGAATAAGCTCTTGCTTAATTATCCTTAATTATCTTCTATTAAAATATGTTATAATGTTCAATATAATGCTATTCATTCTTCTTTAGTACTCGACACATCTGTTCTTCCTCAACTTTTTAATCTAGGCAACCCAAAATACCTTATTTTCGATGTAATATTGTTATAAATGAAAATTTGAGGATATTATACTACGTTATTCTTCCGAATGTTATTTTTGGTGTTAAATTCAGGTATAAAAACTGAAATCAACAATGTTTCTAATTCATTGGATAAGCGAAAATAAACACATTTCTATGACATCTTTCCATTTTTCTGCAGCAATGTCAAAAGTCAACAGAAAATTCTCATCTGTGGGCGCCCACTGGGGATAAGGTAAAGTCCAGCCAAACAACAAATTTAGATTAAAAGTTTTTATTCAGAATGTTCATTACATATAAATAAATTCATCAATCCAATATTCTGTTAGCGAACAATGTAACTGTGTTTGGTAAAGGGGTTAGTGACGGCGTACTATACAATCCGCATATGATATCAGAGCTTAGGGAAAAAACCCCAGTAAAAAAAACCCTGGCTCCCTGAATGAGTGATGATTTGTATGTGTTGTCAATAAGACTTCTCATTATATGAAAGAATTGGAAATATGTAAAAATAAAATTCCTTGATGCATTTGGCCCAAAGTGTCTGTATGGAAAAATGTTTACTCCTTCAGCATGTCAGAACAAAATTTATTAATTGACCTCAGGGATCTGTCGTATCTTCAGTCAAGATTCTTGCGATCTATTTTAAAAAGTAATACTATATATTCATTTAAAAAATGTTCTGTATGAATTATACCTGAGAGATGTTATTCAATATTTGATGATTTTTATTATTATTTCTTCTATTTAAAGTTCCAAATTGTTGATGATTTACTGGATTCAGAGACGAACTTACCTAAAAAAAAGAGTTGAAAAATAAATATTCCTATATTTTTGAAATTAATGCAACTTATCTTTGAAATGATCAGTATTAATTTGGTATTTCTCCTCCTAAATGAATGACTAGTTGAAAGTATTCAATCCTATTTTGGCCTAACAGCATGTAACAATGAAATTTCCTTATGGATTTGGTTTTCAAACTTATCATTATGGAGAAATCATGGAATATAATTTATGGAATGAGCTCAGGGGCCTGTCCTTTTCACCAAACAAGCCAATATTTGTGTTGTTGATCTATTTCAAAATAAAGCAGAGATTCAATAAGAAGAATATGCTGTATGAAATATACCTCTTGAGATATTATTTTATTTTAATATCATCCTACGGAAGTCTTACATTTTTGTAAATTCCTTGAATTGATAGAACAATTCACCTGAAAATAAATTAAAGAATGAGTACCTTGTAACTTTTTGTTGAGAATGTTAACTTATCTTTGAAATAACTATTATTTTCGTCCATATTTCTCCATAACTCCATGATCTGATTAACCATGCTATTTCACTGTGCGATCCTTTATGTTTTAAGTTTTCATTACCTGAAGTTAATTGAATAATGAATAGTGTTCTGAAAAGAACAACGAAATAAGCAATAAATGTTATATTATGTTTTGACCTTAAAAGCAGACTTTGAAAACTTTTAAACACAATCTCAAATACGCTCAACTGTAAATTCTCGCCACAGATCAGATTCCCGCCAACTTTGAAATTATCTATGACGTGATCATCTGTTACAGTCGTAAATCAGCGTTGACAGGTTGCCCCCAAATCTTCCATCACTCTAGTATTCGGGACCTCTCTCTCTCATTATCGGTCCATAGTATATAAGGTCTATGTTCTGGTTATAGGGCTTTCCAACGTTCTAACCTCAAATGTGTCAAAATGGCCGCTGTAGGAAAAACAAACGTTTGTTTGCATTGAACGCTGTGTTGTTTTATCATTTTTGTAATGAAAGATTTAAGATAAAACGATCTCATATTCCTTTCGAAGTTTGTTCTTTCGGTGAAATGATTGTTAAAGAATAGTGGACGATTGTTGAATAGATAATTTATAAAGCGAATTATTTGAAATAGAGTGCTTAATACTCTAATTTCTAACGTATATAATACGTTGTTATACGTAAAATGAGTGAATATTTCCATAAACTTCAGCAAGAGTATCCTGATGTTGCAGCACATTATTTAGAGAATACAACCCCAGATCATTTATCGTTATAATTTCTTCAATAATGCTGTTATAAAAATTCTAATTATATTTATCTTGGAATGAGTGCAAAATAAATATTTTTTTATAGTAAGTAGTAATTCTTTATCATTGTTCTTCAATATAAGACCTGAATGCTAATTAATTGTGACTATTTTGATGAAGATATATCTCATAAAGAAACTACATAATTTATTGAAATGTTTTTATTTATAAAGGAACAACTGATGGGCATAAATTATTCAAAGAACATGAAACATGAACAATTTCATCCAAAATCGGTTGCTAATCTTGTGTGCTCAAAAGAGACATCGGGACATCAGTCCCGTATAATACTTTGTACAAGTATCGTCACTTTTGAAACTTTCCACCGTGAAGGATGTTTTAATGAACCTCGTTTCCAAATAATGCTGCCGACTTCTCAAGAGTTGCAATCCTATCATCTCTTCACTATCGATATCTGTCTGAACAGCTATCGAATTCAAATCTTCATCAGGCAATGCTTTCAAAGTATCTTCTTCACAAGATGTTGAAGGTTGGTTATTGCTAGCACAATGTACCTATTCATTCAAAAACTATCAATACAAATTGATTAATACATAAACACTGCCCAATTACCTCTGAAAATTTGATTACGGACAGAAGACAAGAGATTAAATGATTAGAGTTATTATAGCAATATACTATAATATACAAGGGTAACACTTTTATTTCAACCATATTATCTTACCTTAGCACTACTCGATTCATGCAATGATTCAATGCCTTACCTCATCTTTTAACATATCTCTGGTCTTTCTTCGTTTAAAACGATTAAGCTTTTTTCAGCATCTTCTGAACATGTACTACCATGTTTTTCATGTTCCAAATTCAGTGAGGGAACCCAGTCTGGGTTTAACATGTCCATTAGATCTGCTGGAGCTCCTTAAATAAATTAAGCTTTCAGTGCATATAAAAACAGTCAAACAATCAAATTTTTACCTGAAATAAAATGCTTTGAGCATACTAATGAGTATTTGAGCTTTGTGAGTATCAGATCACTTCGATGTATAGCATTTATCCAACGATCTCGTCTTAAAATCGACAGTTTGTTCATTTCAATCTTATGCTTAAAGTTCAAAATAGCAGGAATTCGGAAAAATCTAACACTGTCACGGGTCCCTACACTTCCACAGCCAACAATACAACAAAAATTAGGCATTTTGTATAAAAACAATAAAGTATTTCACTAATTTTTACAAATAACACAACTATTTACTTGTAAACAAAGGCTTTGTTTTTCCTACAGCGGCCATTAAACAGCTGATCGTGACAGCAGAAGGTATTTCAAGCGACGAACCAAGAGTAACCGGTTATCTTTGGTCTTTTGTGGTACATACCTTTTGCATTCAAGCGGTTTGGGTTATAGATCCGTGACGTCATGAATTAACCTCAATTTGATCGAGAAATGTCAAATCAAACCAAAATCGTAACCCTGCTCGAGAGCAGGGTTACGATTTTGGTTATTAGAGCAAGTAGGGTTAGATGTGTATAAACATGAAAATAGTAAACAATAGCAAGGACTTTGAATTATTTGGAAGTTGAAAAACTGATCTTGGTAGAACCGAAAGACTATTGAATATTTCACAGAGATAATTAATAATCCAAACTACAGCAACACGAATTCGATTTAATGAAATGGAAGTTCAACTCCAGGTAGGAACTAAGGCAATTTAAGATAAAATTAAAAATAATACGCTCTTCCTAAATTCACAGGTTCAAAAGAAAACTTAAAGAACGTGGGTGAAAAGTTGTGTTGTTTGGATTGAAAGAACTCATCAAAAATGGGACCACAATGTAGCAGAATGTAGAGTTTTTTTAACATAATAAAAAACAGAGCAATTATGAAATACAGTTCTTGAAAGAAGGAAATACTCAGGATCTAATATAATCATGTGCTTCTGAATAATGTTGCTGAAAATCATGTGGAAATCGTAAATTACAGTTCAGTAATACAACTGGTCTGTCAACTGAAGGTGCGTTGAAATGAAACTTATAAATCCAATGATTTTCTTGAATTTTAACTTTGAAGGCTGTAGGTATTTGATCACAATTTAAATTTTAGGAAAACTCATAAATAAAATTGGAAGCACAAACTTCAATGGAGAAAAATTCCATTTCTATAAATCACCTAGTTAAAAAAATTATTTGGAAACCATTAGAAGCATTGTAGAATGTACAGATTAGATTTGCTTTTCATTAGCGAAAAATAGAATTCCTTGTGTATTTTGTTAGCTGCAGTAATCAAAAATTTTATCAGCAGCTGCAAACATTGAATGTAAAGAGAAACTTAACCAGTCATCAACTGAAAGTATGTTGAAGTAACACAGGAAAACCATCTATTCTTATTGAATTTGTTATAAAGATAATATTCAATTCTATTTCAAATTTCAGGATAACTCTATAAGAGAAGAAATAAAAGGCTTGAAGAGAAAATGTCATTTGTGTGAAGCAATCTATATTGATAATAATTTGAAAATTACAAGAAAAAACCTGAAAATTAAAGCCACAAGAAATCAATATAAATCCATTGAGAATTCTGTTAATGAAACTATGAGAAGATAAATTTTCAGGTTTCTTCAAATTTATGTTATGTGTGCAATACTGAGTATCTGCAAAGCATCGTATCAATAGTTTGGGTGTTCTGATGTTCTGAGAATGCACAATATGGTAGCAATGAGGAGAAATTTTAAGGTAGATCATTTAATTGAAAGAAGAACCAGTAGAAGTGACCAAATAACTCGTTTTTTTTTTTTAAATTGGAATAAACTGAAATTTACAAATTCAAAATATTGTTTGTTAAAACCATCATGAGATTTGTCATTGCTGTTCCTAAAGTTAAGAGATTAAGAAGTTCTTTCATTGCCTTTTTGTGTTTGTTTCAAATTTTCATCAAGTATAATCTCAAATAATGGAAAAATAGATTTAATTTTCTTCGCTTTACTAGCTGTTAATATTGATATTTTTCATTTTAATCATTTCTTGTCATTTTCTTCATTCCTAGTTGGGTACTCACAAAATAATTTTTATGATCATTTTTTACATGTATAGATATTATGTCTAATTTAGTATTTTTTCCTTGTTAAATTTATTGTAGTTTGAGTAATTCCATTATAAGGATATATTGGCTAATAAAATATTGCTTATAAAAATGTCTTTTGTTTATATAAGCTTCGAATGGGCCCTTTTATCTGAATCAGATAAATGCTCAGATAACGTGTTATGCAGATAACCTATGAGCATAAATAAATAAAGCGAAGCAAAAGAATGACAGCACGGATAACCAAACCCGAGCATTCAAGCGATAATTTCTGGTTATTCTTTCTGGATTTCGAAGGAATAACCAAGAAGAACCAGCAATAACCGCTAGATGGACCAAAATCATAACCTGGTTACTCTTGGTTCGTCGCTTGAAATACCTTCAGGTTGGAAAGCCCTATTAGAGCAAGTAGGGTTAGATGTGTATATGTGTATAAACATGAAAATAGTAAACAATGCAAGGACTTTGAATTATTTGGAAGTTGAAAAACTAATCTTGGTAGAACCGAAAGACTATTGAATATACAGAGATAATTAACAATCCAAACTACAGCAACACGAATTCTATTTAATGAAATGGAAGTTCAACTCCAGGTAGGAACTAAGTCAATTTAAGATAAAATTAAAAATAATACGCTCTTCCTAAATTCACAGGTTCCAAAGAAAACTGAAAGAACGTGGGTGAAAAGTTGTGTTGTTTGGATTGAAAGAACTCATCAAAAATGGGACCACAATGTAGCAGAATGTAGAATTTCTTTAACATAATAAACAACAGAGCAATTATGAAATACAGTTCTTGAAAGAAGGAAATACTCAGGATCTAATATAATCATGTGCTTCTGAATAATGTTGCTGAAAATTATGTGGAAATCGTAGATTAGACAGATCAGTAATACAACTGGTCTGTCAACTGAAGGTGTGTTGAAATGAAACTTATAAATCCAATGATTTTCTTGAATTTTAACTTTGAAGGGTGTAGGTATTTGATCACAATTTAAATTTTAGGAAAACTCAAAAATAAAATTGGAAGCAGAAACTGTATATTCAATGGAGAAAAATTCCATTTCTATGAATCACCTAGGTAAAAAAATGATTTGGAAACCATTAGAAGTATTGTAGAATGTACAGATTAGATTTGCTTTTCATTAGAGAAAAACAGAATTCCTTGTGTATTTTGTTAGCTGCAGTAATCAAAAATTTATCAGCAGCTGCTAACATTGAATGCAGTGAGAAACTTAACCAGTCATCAACTGAAAGTATGTTGAAGTAACACAGAAAAACCATCTATTTTTATTGAATTTGTTATAAAGATAATATTAAATTCTATTTCAAATTTCAGGATAACTCTATAAGAGAAGAAATAAAAGGTTCAAAGAGCAAATGTCATTTGTGTGAAGCAATCTAGATTGATAATGATTTGAAAATTACAAGAAGAACCTGAAAATTATAGCTACAAGAAATCAATAAAAATCCATTGAGAATTCTGTTAATGAAACTATGAAAAGATTAATTTTCAGGTTGCTTCAAATTTATGTTATGTGTACTGAGAGTATCTGCAAAGCATCGTATCAATAGTTTGGGTGTTCTGAGAATGCACAATATGGTAGCAATTTTAAGGTAGATCGTTAAATTGAAAGAAGAACCAGTAGAAGTGACCAAATAACTCTATTTTTTTAAAATTGGAATAAACTGAAATATACAAATTCAAAATATTGTTTGTTAAAACCATCATGAGATTTGTCATTGCCGTTCCTAAGGTTAAGAGATTAAGAAGTTTTTTCATTGCCTTTTTGTGTTTGTTTCAAATTTTCATCAAGTATAATCTTGAAATAATGCAAAAATAGATTTAATTTCTAACTCTGGAAAAAAATTCCTCATTGACTTTAAAATTAAAACGTTCCTCTTTGACTTAATTTTCTTCCTTTTACTAGCTGTTAATATTGATATTTTTCATTTTAATCATTTCTTGTCATTTTCTTCATTCCTAGTTAGGTACTCACAAAATAATTTTTTATGATCATTTTTTTACAAGTATAGATATTATATGAGTCTAATTTGCTATTTTTTCCTTGTTAAATTATTGTAGTTTCAGTAATTCCATTATAAAGATATATTGGCTAATAAAAAATTGCTTATAAAAATGTCTTTTTGTTTATATAAGCTTCGGGAATGGGCCTTTTTTATCTGAATCAGATAAATGCTCAGATAACCTATGAGCATAAATAAACGCGAATCAAAAAAATGACAGCACGGATAACCAAACCCGAGCATTCAAGCGATAATTTCTGGTTATTCTTTCTGGATTTCGAAGGAATAACCAAGAACCAGCAATAACCGCTAGATGGACCAAAATCTTGGTTCATCGCTTGAAATACCTTTTTGTTTGTTATCCGCCATTATGTCAGAAATTCCTTTGTTCCCTTCCATAATTTTTCAATCTATTTTCTGATTGGTCGATCTGATTAACGTTTTTGGTACACGTTATTATTGGCCAAAACAGTGTCACGTTGTTTAGTAATGGACTTTCTACCCCCTGGTACATGCAGAGACAACCGAAACGGTCAACTCCGAACTAAATTTGTGTCCGATTTAATTTCCTATCTCTCTCCGAAAAGTGTGTCTGTTGTCAGATGGCGCTGCATCACTGCATCAAAGATATTGAATAACTTATTCAATATCTTTGTGTTATTAATACGGTGGAAATACGTTAGAAATTACAAATATTAAAATCATTCTGTTATTTTATTGTACTTTTGGTGGAAACTGTGTACAGAAAATTTTATATAATAGAATTAGGTAATTGTATATGGAACTGGTGGCATTTGGGAAATAAATAAAAATATTTTCTAACAATTTTCATAGCTTTGTAATTATTTTTTAGATAAGAATTGTTTGAACAAGTCGTTGTGTTCTTGAAAGAGGTTATTTCTCCGTTTCCTTCCTAAATTTTCAATACATTTTGAGTGGTTAAAAAATAATGATACTACAATCACGAAATAACAAAAATAAATATATAGTATATAAATACGAAATATCGTATATATAAATAATATAAAATAATTATCTTACATACTTTGATCAACAACTATGCAATTGTTTTATTCATCTATTGCAAATGATCCTTCCTCTTCTTTGAGATAACAAAAATTTTGAGAAGATATTATAACGAATTGATTAAAAATTTATACTCCCACAACATCAAATATACTCAAAAACAGCTATGCGAATATCCTAGTCACCAAATATATAACTTAATTGCCAATTAGAAATACTGAAAATTTGAATCACCGATGATTTGAATTTACCGCTTCTTCTGTTGTACCTTGTACCATCTCTAGATCCGGAACCGTAAGAACAGTAACGAACAGTTCCGAAATCAAGTGTTCCGACCACACAAACGACAAGGAACTTCTGTTCCGTCCCAGAAGAACGGGTGGGAACCACAAATTACAGTTCCGAACCATAAAAAGGTATTTCAAGCGATGAACCAAGAGTAACCAGGTTATGATTTTGGTCCATCTAGCGGTTATTACTGGTTCTTCCTTCAAAATCCAGAAAGAATAACCAGAAATTATCGCTTGAATGCTCGGGTTTGGTTATCCGTGCTGTCATTCTTTTGATTCGCGTTTATTTATGCTCATAGGTTATCTGAGCATTTATCTGATTCAGATAAAAAAGGCCCATTCCCGAAACTTATATAAACAAAAAGACATTTTTATAAGCAATTTTTTATTAGCCAATATATCCTTATAATGGAATTACTGAAACTACAATAAATTTAACAAGGAGAAAATAAGACTCATATAATATCTATACATGTAAAAAATGATCAAAAAAAAATTATTTTGTGAGTAACTAGGAATGAAGAAAATGACAATAAATGATTAAAATGAAAAATATCAATATTAACAGCTAGTAAAAGGAAAAAAATTAAGGCAAAGAGACAGAATGGGAATGTTTAATTTTAAAGTCAATGACGAATTTTTTTCCAGAGTTAGAAATTAAATCTATTTTTCTATTATTTCAAGATTATTTATATTGATGAAAATTTGATACAAACACAAAAAGACAATGAAAGAACTTCCAAATAATTCAAAGTCCTTGCTATTGTTTACTATTTTCATGTTTATACACATCTAACCCTACTTGCTCTAATAACCAGAATCGTAACTCTGCTCTCGAGCAGAGTTACGATTTTGGTTTGATTTGACATTTCTCGATCAAATTGAGGTTAATTCATGACGTCACGGATCTATAACCCAAACAGCTTGAATGCAAAAAGTATTTACCACAAAAGACCAAAGATAACCGGTTACTCTTGGTTCATCGCTTGAAATACCTTAAAGTTTCACATTTCAAAAAGAACTGCTGTTTCTGCACTATTGAGTAAATTTAATCGCTTTCAAGTTTCCGAACTGCCACGCAAACAAACCTAATGGTTCAAGGTACAACAGAAGAACAAATCTAATATTAATAATAACTTGATTGTTAATTTACTTGTGAAGTAAGAAGTATTTTGTGAGCTAAAAGCTATGAATATTGAAATTAGTGAATCACCTGAACCCGATGACTTGTAAGTAAATCAACATTTATTTCATTTACTTACATAGCCTAACTCGATTTAACTATTTGTGTTTTCCAGTGACCTCAAGGTTGAAGATGAAATTCAAATCGAAGAAAATTTCACCCACGAGTTTGGAATATGTAATAGAGACACAATCGAAGTGAAACAGGAAAATTGTTGGAGACAACCTGTAAAACTAGAAAGTATTTGTGAAGCTGGGAGAAGTGACCAATTTTCAAGAAGGTAGGTTGTAATCTTTAATGCCGGCCACACACGCTACCGTCTACAAGAAATGAAAATATTGATAGGGTTGTTGAGTTTTTTGATCAAGGATTTCAGGAAGATCATTTATAAAGACATCAAACAAAAGCGGCCCCAGGATGCTTCCTTGGGGAACCCCACGTGTGATACTCTCCTTTCCAGAGGCATATGTAACGCCATCCACCATAACCTCGACTCTCTGCTTGCGATTTGTTAGGTAATTTTTTATCAGTTTTAGCTGGTCATTCCTGATACCATATTCAAGCTTCCATACTAGTAATGTGTGATAAACCAGATCAAAAGTCTTCGACAGATCAAGAAAGACGCCAAGAGGCATCCTCCCCATCTCAGTCCCATGTGAGACCGCTCTTACTAGTTCATACATAGCAGTGTCTGTTTCTTTATTCTGTAAAAAACCATGTTGTGCATTAGTAATAATTTTAAATTTCTTGAAGAACTTCAGGAATCTATTTGCGATTATCTTTTCGAAAATGTAGGAAGAATGCTTATTGGACGATAATTACCAAAATATTGAATGCTGCCTTTTTTATTAATAGGTTTTACCACAGCTAATTTTAGCGCATCTGGGAATACACCCTGCTCAAAAGCTCTGTTCCCTATTGCAGTAAGAGGCCTAATTATATTAATGGATTCCTTAGGATCTTAGTTGGAATATTGTCATATCCACTTGAACTTGTGTTTTTTAGTTGTTTAACAATCTTAAATATCTCATCATCTGTTACTTCAAACATATAAAATGATCTATCACATCTAGTAGGAGGGAATTGATTCTGATTAGCCTTAGCCCCAACACCTAATTGAAGTTTCTGTGTTACATTAACTAAGTATCTGTTGAATTCATTCACCAGATCGTGAGGGCTACCCTTAGGAAAGGTGGCATTTTTTGGCTTGATTTTAGTTCTTAAGCTATTCGCAATACTCCAAATTGTTTTCGATTTAATTTTAGAGTTCTTAATTTTATCTCCAATGTAGGATTGCTTCTGCTTCCTAAGAGCTTCATCATAATCTCTCTTAGTCCTCCTGTATTGAGGCAGATAAGAGGGGTTATTACTGTATAACATAAAGAGAATGTCAAGTTCTTGTTTCAGGTGTTGTACTCTTCTGTTGTTTCTCGTGAACATCTGTAGGGGTTCATTTCTCTTAAATACAACTTTGACAGGAAAAGCAGTTTCGAATATCTCAATATATCGGCGGTGGAAGCCATTCCCTAGTTCGTTTATATTGCCCTCTGGTATATTCAACATAGCATCCCGATCAACCTCACTCAACCGCTCACAAAAGTAATAATAATAGAGTCATCATCAAACTTGTAACATTTGTCATGTTTTCTTTTGAAAAGAATGGCAAATATTATTTTCAAAACTAACTATGACACTGGAGTTTGAATGATTCCAGATACAAAGACTTGGCCATTTAATGTGATCATCTAGCAAGGGTAGGACTCTACCTTCTATTTACGTAATAATTCAAGTTCGTGATAATTGAGATCACTGAAAATAATTGGGAAACAAAGATGGAAAATACAACACAACACTTAGACCCAAACAATCAACTTTTTACTAAGGGTCTAAACAAATATAGAGGAAAGCCTCAGGCAGAAAACCCCTCATGTTGGGTGATGTTAGAGCACTTGTTTAAAACTAAATAGTCAATCATTAACAGCTAGCAAAGGAACGTATAACAGTTCTGAGGAAACTATAACAATACAAAACAGATAGTAATCATAATAATCAGGGCAACTTCCATAATACAAAGAGAATAATAAACATGGTAAATATGGCAACTTCAATGAAACAACAAGGATAATAATCATGGCCAATGTATACTTCAATAATGCAACAGGATAATAATCATGGCAAATAGGTAAACGACTAATTATGACCATCGTCATGGTCCCAGGGTATGTGAGACATAACTATAATATTGTATGAGCTAAGGAATTGGGAACACGGGGAAGGTCATGGAGTTCCAGCGGCGGCTCTGAAAAAATGACAGAAAGTTTCGCGGTTGATTAAAAAAGGTATATTCTCTCATGCCTTATAGCACATGGTGGTAACGGTCCCTGCCTCAAGGCGTTTGGGACCGGCCCTTCAAAAAAAAAGTATTTAAAATAGTCTGAATTATACTTGCGAAATAGATTCTAGAGTCACTCTACGTATGATGGCTTCGTTTTCGAACTCACACAAAGGCACTAACTAATACTTTTTTGGGTCTCTCTTACTTCTCTCACAACTCAACCGATAATGGTTCCCCATCTTGCACACTTTCTTTCTTTTGTTCTCTCATGCACTCGCGCAGATCGACGCGGGCACTTGACAGTGCGCTACTTTCTTCTTTTCTTTCTCCGATTCTAACCATAGAATTTACTCTAACCATGAATTCTCCTTCGAGGTACGTGAGGGCCAGTGGCGTCTCAACATAGGGTGAAATAAGACTACGATATTTTTGTATTGAAAAAAACCTAGGATGTTACAAACTTGCGGATCATTTTTTTCTTCTGTGAAAGAAAAAGATCCGTCATATGGTATCTCAATCTTTTGGGCCTTGTGATCCGACATATGACCCTGAATAACAGTGGCCTTTGCATCCTCAATGTTGCTTATGAAGTAGCAGATACTGGTGTCACTCGTGTTGGTTCATGGATGGTAAGCATAGCACCAAAGCTTTCAGTAATGACTTTGAACAGTTGCGCCCTGTAACAATCATCTGTTAATGTGTCCAGGTTGAAATCCCCTGTTATCATATATTCTAAATTTTTTCGACTCAGTTCTTCCAGTAAAATTATATATTTTTCCAGAAATAGTTCAACATCGCTTACCAGTCTAGATGGGGGACGGTATATGCAAACTACCACAAGTCGTCCACTTGTTGACTTGAACTCACATGCAGAACACTCAAATATACCGTCTATGGTCAACTTCTGTAGGTCTGGCCTTTCTATGCCATTGAGTGAATCATGACAGTAAATTACACTGCCTCCGTATTTGCCTCCAGGTCTGCAAACCATCTTGTAGCCATTCAAGTGAATGCAATCTATTTCTTCAGGACCTTTCCAATGCTCGGTCAAAGCCACTATATGGGCTCATCAGGAGCAAACATTTCAAGCGTATTCAGTGAGGTTAAGGTTGACTGTATATTCTGGTGAATGATGTTAATTTTTGATTTTGCTAATCAGTTCGATGTTTTTTATTTGACTGGAATTCTGTTGGGCAGGAAATAGCCATGTTGGTTTTCTTTGTTTTTTTGTGAAGTTGAACCGCTTAATTCCTACTCCCTTAGGCCAGAAATCAGTGTTGTACATTGCCTCCTTCATTTTAAATGGTGCACTCACCATAAAACGTTTAAGCCCTTCTGGGTTGCCTGGTATTTCTTTGACTTCAACTGTTGAATTTTCGATATCTGATTTCGAAGTTATGAATTCTCGGATTATCTCTGACGTGACATGTTTCTGTGCTCTGTATATATACAGCCATACCTTCCTTTCTGCTCCCGTGAATTGGTTAGCGAACTTTCCATCATTATTCTCAGCTGTACCAAGTAATATGGTTTTATGTTTGTTTCCTGTACTGCGTGGTCGTTTTATTTCTTTTAAAATCATCCTGCACCTGCATTGTATTTATATTTTGTTGTTTTATAACCTCAGTAGTTTTCATATAACATCAATAATCACTTGCAGCCTCGCATTTTATGTTCGAATTATTCCCCCTTGCGATGCCGCACATGCGGCATCGTTTAGTCACGGTAAAACAAAAAACCACCTGCATATGCAGCCAGTACTGAGGAATTTACGATATAGTTTTTGCACCATTTGTCTGGTGGGTACCTGCTTCTGGAAAGCGCTGGCGAAATTCTTCGAAAATGTCAGCATAATTTCCGTCAAGATTTAGGTAAGAAGCAATCAAACACGTTCTTCATTGGTGTACTTCACACGCGTTGCCATGGCAACGTACATAGCAACACTACTACACGCAGACCACTCAACTCGCTACGTTTCAACTGCCTACTTCGGGCCTAGGATCGATACTGGCCGAGAAAACGCGCATGCGTGAATACCAGACAGTCTAAACTGACTCTTGCCGCACTCTGTATTATGATGTATGTTTTGTGTACATTCAATATTAATTTATTTTTTGCAAATCAATTTTCTGTTTTCTCTATTGTTTGTGCTAAGGTGTTCATTTCAGGACAGTTTTTTGAATCATCAGCATAGTCATGTTGTTTGTTCTCTATGTCTGTATGTAGGTCGTTTATAAATTAAATAAATACCAAATAACATTTGAAGTCTATAAGAGTTTAACTGCCTCGGTTTTAGTGATTTTAATTGTATTGACTTATCATGTTGTAATTGAAATTTTAACATATCATGTAATTTTGTTGATATCAAGTGAATATTTCATAAAATAAAAAACAAGCAATTGATTTTCATTCACTTTGATGTTAGCCTCATATAGTTTTCAAAATGATCTGTTGAGTTTTGTGGTGTACAGTAACACGAATTAATTGATTTCAGTATTGAAGAAGCCCAGCAGAAAGAAGAAACTTCGAAGGACAAGATAAAATGTTCCGAAAATAATGTAAGTAACATGTCATTAGGTTATGATGACAACAAGACGGAGCTATTGGATAATGATATTACACCAACGATTCCTATGAAAATCGTAATTGATTCCTCGCTGAAAACTCAGATTGAAGCAATTCCTTCAGATTCTAAGAATCACAAATGTCATCTCTGTGATCATGTCGCAAGTCAAAAAGGTCTTCTAAACAGACACATTGATACAGTTCATTTAAATTTGAAGAATCATAAATGTCACCTCTGCGATTATGCTGCATCTCGAAAGAGCCATCTAATAAGACACATTGATACAGTTCATTTAAATTTGAAGAATCATAACTGTCACCTCTGCGATTATGCTGCATCTCGAAAGAGCCATCTAATAAGACACATTGATACAGTTCATTTAAATTTGAAGAATCATAAATGTCACCTCTGCGATTATGTTGCAAGTCGAAAAAGCCATCTAAGAGGACACATCAATGCAGTTCATTTAAATTTGAAAAACCACAAATGTCATTTATGTGATTATACTTCAAATCGAAAGAGTCACCTGAAAAACCACATTGATTTCGTTCATTTAAATTTGAAGAACCATAAGTGCAATCTCTGTGATTTTTCTTCCAGTCATAAATGTAGCCTGGAAAAACACATTGATTCCATTCATTTAAAATTAAAAGAGCATAAGTGCAATCTCTGTGATTATTCTTCGAGTCATAAATGTAACCTGGAAAAACACATTGATGCCGTTCATTTAAATTTGAAGAACCACAAATGTCATCTCTGCGATTATGCTGCAAATCGAAAGCAAACTCTAATAAAACACATAAAGTCAATTCATATAAATTTGAAGGATTATAAATGCCACCTCTGCGATTATGCTGCAAGTGTAAAAAGCAATCTAAAAGCACACATCGAAAGAGCCCATTTAAATTTGAAGAATCACAAATGCCATTTATGTGCTTATGCTTCAAGTCAAAAGAGAGACCTACAAGTCCACATTGATTCCATTCATTTAAAATTGAATAAACATTAATGCAATCTCTGTGATTTTGCTACCAGTCGAAGGAGTAGCCTAAAAATCCACATCCACAAATATAATTTATGTGATTATGCTTCGGCTCATTAAAATCAATCTCAAAAAACACATTGATGTATTTCATTTAAATTTGAAGGATTATAAATCCTCTGCGATTATGTTACAAGTTACAAAAGCTATCTAAAAGGACACATCGACACAGTCCATTTGAAGAATCACAAATGCCATTTATGTGATTTTGATGCCAGTCGAAAGAGTAACCTGAAAATCCACATTGATTCTATTCATTTAAATTCGACGAACCACAAATGTCATTTATGTGATTATACTTCAAATCGAAAGAGTAACCTGAAAAACCACATTGATTTTGTTCATTTAAATTTGGAGAATCATAAGTGCAATCTCTGTGATTTTGCTTCGAGTCAAAAGAGTAACTTGAAAAACCACATTGATGAATTGTATTGAACAAGCCCAGCAGAGAGAAGAACCTTCGAATGACAAGATGAAATGTTCCGAAAATAATGTAAGTAACATGACATTAGGTTATGATGACAACAAGATGGAGCTATTGGATTATGATATTACACCAATGATTCCTATGAAAACTCAGATTGAAGCAATTCCTTCGGATTCCAAGAATCATAAATGTCATTTCTGTGATTATGCCACAACTCGAAAGGACAAACTAAAAATCCACATTGAATCCGTTCATTTAAATTTGAAGAACCACAAATGTCATCTCTGCGATTATGCTGCAACTCAGAAGAACAATCTAATAAGACACATAGAGACAATTCATGTAAATTTGAAGGATTATAAATGCCACCTCTGCGATTATGTTGCAAGTTACAAAAGCTATCTAAAAGGACTCATCAATACAGTCCATTTAAATTTAAAGAACCACAAATGTCATTTATGTGATTATGCTTCGACTCAAAAAGCCAATCTCAATAGACACATTGATGTATTTCATTCAAAAATAAGAAAATAAGATGTGAAGATTCACAAATGACACCCCTGCAAATACACAACTATTCCGTTATTTTCTGTAGTATGCTTAATTTAATGCCTAATTTAATAAAAATCTCATTTAAGATGGCTTTACATATCTTATATCAGAATGTACGCGGACTGCGTACAAAATTACCTAATTTTAGGTTGAATGGTAATATATCCGACGACGAATTAGCTAACGACAATTACAACATCTTCAGAAGAGATAGAGACTTAATTCAAAAGGGGAAAAAGACGGAGGTGGTGTACTTTTGCTTGTGCGTGATAGTTTGAACGCCAAATGTGTGTCGGAGTTTAACAGCGATTTCGAGGATCTTTGGGAGGTAATAGACCTTCACAAAATTAAAATTTTTATTTGTTGTGTTTATATAGCACCTGGTAGCGAGGTGGCCTATAGGTCGTTCACAGATAAGCTGGAGGAAAACTTTTTGAATATTCGTGATCAAGACATAATTGTGCTTTGTGGAGATTTCAATTGCTCTTCTCTAAAATGGGCTAGTCAAACATCATGTGATGTTTTGATTGCTACAGAAATTGAAAGTTGATATGCTCATTTTGTCGATACTTTATATTTTCTGGAAATGAAACAATTTAACAATATTTGTAACAAAAAAGAGAAAATTCTTGATTTAATTTTGTGTAATAAACACAGAGTTGATCCCATCAGTCGAAGTGATGCTCCTTTGGTTTGTGAGGATGATCATCATCCAGCAATAGAATTTGTAATGTTGAGACTCGCGGTTACTTGAGATAGACGAGCTTCTATGGTTTCAATTTCAGGAAGGGGGATTATGATGTGATCAATTCTGAACTTTTGGGAATGGATTGGGGCTCTCTTTTGGAGGGTGTGGATGTCAGCGTTGGTGTGGATGTTCTCTAACAAATGCTCGAAAAAGTTATATCAACATACGTACCGAAAACAAAAATAAATAGAAAATTTCCTTATTTTTTCACCCAACAAACGATACGTATTATTCGAAAAAAACATAACATTCACAACAAATATAAAATATATATTTTGAGAAAACTCTCAGAAAAACTAATATCTAGGGATTTCTATAGCTACATTGCTAATGTAGAGAAGGAACTTCCAAAAAATTCTAAAAGTTTCTTCAAGTATTGGGAGTACAAATTAATTCGGTCCGTTTTTTTTCGTTAAAAAAACATTTTATTTATTATCAAAATGAAAAAACATGTTATTCAAAGTATTGTCCATCGGTAGCCACAACTTTTGTCCACCTTTCTGGCAATTTTCGGAATTCATCTCTGAAAAATGAGTCCTCTCTGGACGCAAACCATGAATCCAGCCATTCTTGAATTTCTTGGAAAGAAGTGAAGCGGTGTCCAGCCAAATCGTGATGCATCCGTCGGAACAACCAATAATCAGAAGGAGCAATGTCTGGCGAATATGGCGGGTGGGGTAGGACCTCCCATTTCAAGTAATTTTTAACGACAATTGCCACATGGGGGCGTTGATGAAAAATCGCTTTTCAACGTCGCGCGGTTTCAACTCGTATGGGACCCAATTTCCTTGCTTTTGAACCATTCCCATGTTCTTTAAGCGCACGGAAATGGCTTGTGGAGTGACTCCCAACGATCCTGCAAGCTCTTGTTGCGTTTGGCACGGATCTTGATCGAGCAATTCCTCCAATTCGGCGTCTTCGAACTTTTTCGACTGGCCCGGGCGCTCCTTGTCTTCGACACTAAAATCTCCATTTTTGAAGCGTCGAAACCACTCTCTACATGATTTATCAGATGGCGCAGATTCACCATAAACTTCCACAAGTGATCGATGCGCTTCAGCGGCACTTTTCTTCCAATTAAAAAAGAAAATCAAAACTTCCCGCGAATGTTGTTTATTTAGCACAAAACTCGACATATTGTATGCACAGAAAACCAATGTTGTTGTATAAAACTCGAAGCTTCGTTGACTGAATATGGTTGACAAAGGTCAAACCTTTCTAACAATGCCAAAAACATCTATCATTATTCAGTAAACAAATCAGCCAGAGCCATCTATTTAAAACGGACCGAATTAATTTGTACTCCCAATATATATCTCGGAAGAAAGGCCACAGTAGATTTCCATCAGTTATGTGGAGCGGAGATGTACAGGCAAGGTCACCGAGGGAAATTTCAGAATGTTTTGCAGATTTTTTCGGTTCTGTTTTCGAGCCACCTTCGGGTTCGGTTTATGATCCACAATATGAGGAGAACATCTACAGCAGCGTTTACTTGAGCGGGGTTTCCCTATCAGAGGAGGTTGTTGAGGAAGGTCTGAAGTCATTAGATCCTAACAAGGGACCAGGACCAGATAATATTCCACCAATATTTTTGAAAAATTGTTGTAAATCTCTAACTAAGCCTCTCTCAATTATTTTTAATCGATCGCTTCGGAGTGGAGATTTTCCACAGCACTGGAAGCTGTCGAGAGTCGTTCCGGTTCATAAGGGCGGTCGGAAAGATCTCGTTCAGAACTATAGACCTATAGGGCTTTCCAACGTTCTAACCTCAAATGTGTCAAAATGGCCGCTATAGGAGAAACAAACGTTTGTTTGCATTGAACGCTGTGTTGTTTTATCATTTTTGTAATGAAAGATTTAAGATAAAACGATCGCATATTCCTTTCGAAGTTTGTTCTTTCGGTGAAATGATTGTTAAAGAATAGTGGAAGATTGTTGAATAGATTATTTATAGAGCGAATTATTTGAAGTTTGAAATAGAAGTGCTTAATACTCTAATTTCTAACGTATATAATTTCTGTTGTTATACGTAAAATGAGTGAATATGTTGCAGCACATTATTTAGAGAATACAACCCCAGATCATTATTTATTGTTATAATTTCTTCAATAATGCTGTTATAAAAATTCTAATTATATTCATCTTGGAATGAGTGCAAAATAAATATTTTTTTTACAGTAAATAGTAATTCTTTATCATTGTTCTTTAATATAAGACCTGAATGCTAATTAATTGTGACTATTTTGATGAAAATATATCTCATAAAGAAACTACATAATTTTGTGAAATGTTTTTATTTATAGAGGAACAACTGATGGGCATTAATTATTCAAAGCACATGAAACATAAACAATTTCATCCAAAATCGGTTGCTCATCTTGTGTGCTCAAAAGAGACTTCTGCCTAACACATCCAATTATACGCTCTACATGAATTCTCACATGCGCCAATCCTCTGGTTTCCTCAAGATCAGTGGGATGTAGTTGGTTCTTCCCTCTAACAAAAGCAGGTGTTTTAACCGCAGCTCCAAATAATCCCATGTATTCTTTTATTAAGAATCCTCTGTCTGCTAAAATAGTATCACCTGGAATCATATTATCCAACAATTTGGAATTTTTGGTCAATATTTTGTCAGATACTCTACCACCCCAACCATCACTTATGAAACTTATTGAACCCTGTGGTGTAATGCCTATTAAATATTTCACAGTCTCGTGGTGTTTGTAATTTGACTATGACTGTGCTACTGAAAGTAAATTGCTAGGTTTTTGTATTCTTATTTCGAAGCAATCAATAATCAGAGTTGTTTGAAATATGTTGAAGTGCAGGATTTACTTATGCCAAATCGATAAGCCAAATCTGTAAAGTCTGAATTTAGACGTAATTCAATTTTGGTCGTAGTAATTTTGATATCATCTCTTCACTATCGATATCTGTCTGAACAGCTCTCGAATTCAAATCTTCATCAGGCAATGCTTTCAAAGTATCTTCTTCACAAGATTTTGAAGGTTGGTTATTGCTAGCACAATGTACCTATTCCTTTAAAAACTATCAATACAAATTGATTATATCTAAACACTGCCCAATTACCTCTGAAAATTTGACTACGGACAGAAGTAGTCTGAACAAGAGATTAAATAATTAGAATTATTATAGTAATATACCATAATATACAATGGTAACACTTTTATTTCAACCATATTATCTTACCTTAGCACTACTCGATTCGTGCAATGATTCAATGCCTTACCTCATCTTTTAACATATCTCTGGTCTTTCTTCGTTTAAAATTAATAAAGCGATAAAGCTTTTTTTCAGCATCTTCTGAACACTACTACCATGTTTTTCATATCCCAAATTTAGTGAGGGAACCCAGTCTGGGTTTAACATGTCCATTAGATCTGCTGGAGCTCCTTAAATAAATTAAGCTTTCCGTGCATATAAAACAGTTAAACAATCAGGTTTTTACCTTAAATAAAATGCTTCGAGCATACTAATGAGTATTTGAGCTTTGTGAGTGTCAGATCACTTCGATGTATAGCATTTATCCAACGATCTCGTCTTAAAACCGACAGTTTGTTCATTTCAATCTTATGCTTAAAGTTCAAAATAGCAGGAATTCGGAAAAATCTAACACTGTCACGGGTTCCTACACTTCCACAGCCAACAATACAACAAAAATTAGGCATTTTGTATAAAAAACTATTAAGTATTTCACTAATTTTTACAAATAACACAACTATTTACTTTTAAACAAAGGCTTTGTTTTTCCTACAGCGGTCATTAAACAGCTGATCGTGACAGCAGGTTGGAAAGCCCTATTAGTATTCTCTCGGCTATACCGAAGTTATTTGAGTCCATAGTTTACAAGCCAATAATGCATCATGTAAAACACTTGATTATTGAAAATCAGCATGGGTTTGTGAAGGGTAGAAATCTGGAAACTAATTTGGTCCACTTCCTCGAAATTCTACATGATGGTATCGAACATAACTAGACAGATGTAATTTATACGGACTTCAAAAAAGCTTTTGATAAAGTTAATCACACGATACTTTTTCGACGACTTGTGGAGGTGGGAATATGTGGTAGCCGCTTGAGGTGGGTGTCCAGTATGTATGTGTTGGGGGACAGAAATCAGGAAGCTTCACCAGTACATCCGGCGTACCTCAGGGTTCTCACTTGGGACCCCTACTTTTTGTAATTTATATTAATAACATATCTTCCTGTTTTCGTTCTGCAGGATTTCTCATTTATACGGACGACCTCAAAATATTCCTGAGGATGAGATGTATTGAGGATGCTGCTCTACTCCAGGAAGACTTGGATAGATTCTGCCAATACTGTGGAAATATCTTTCTCTTCCTCAACCTGAATAAATGTCAGGTAATTTCGATCACGAGGAATACAAATGCCCTGGGGAATACATATTCAATGAATGAGATTATTTAGCCAAGGGTCGACAATATTAGGGATTTAGGAGTTATTTTGGATACCAAATTGAACTTTATCCAGCATATCAATAATATTATTTCATCTTCAAACAAGCTGCTAGGATTCACCCTTCGACATGGTAAATTGTTCAGGACTAACGAGAGCTTACTCACTTTGTACAATACCTTTGTTTTGAGTAAATTGAATTTTGCTTCTCCGAGCTGGAATCCTCACTGTCACAAAAAACGATTAGAAAGCGTACAGCATAAATTTCATCATTCAGGAATGATTTTGTCATAACAGTGATTACACTGCAGCTCAATCAAGGTTTAATATTCTAAGTTTGGAAAACCGCAGAAAAATGAACGACATGAGTTTTTTATACAAGGTTCTGAACGGCATCTTTTTGGCCCCCTCAATACTTCAGTTTATATCCGTCAGAGTGCCCGAGAGAAGATTGAGATCAAGAGAGACGTTTGCTGTTTCTTTCCGTCGTTTGGATGTTACTCAGAATTCACCAATATGTAGATTTTTGACCACATTTAACAATGAGTTTGGAGATACTGATCCGTTTTGTATGTCTCTCTCCCAGTTCGAGAGAGTTCTCGAGCGGAAGCTATCATCCGGTGTTATTTCATAGATTGTAACATTTATTTAGTGGAAAAAACTATTAATTTGCCCTTTGGTTATATTAAAATTATTGTATATATATATATGTATATCAGAATTTAAACTTAAATTGTATGATTATTTTTTTTTGTTAATAATTTGTGAGTACTGTTTTTGGGTTTCGGTACCCGTTTGTATTCCTATATGCAATGAATAAAAAAAAAATAAATAAATAAAAAAATTTCAAGTATAGTAGAAATGTACACACATAACATCTTAAAATAAAATAGTGTCATAGATTCAATTTGTCTACTGGCCAGAGGTCCTGTACAATCTCTTCAAATCATACTTCAGAAATTCTCCAACAGTGTATGGTTCGATATTTATTAATATTTTGAAAATTTGCCTCTGGAAACCTTTCAGGGTTGTAGTTTCATTTATGTTCTCTATAATTTCGTTGTAATATATTATACAACTTTATTCTTATCCTTTTCTGTTCATGTAAGTCTCTATATATACGATCCATAGTGCTTCCACTGTTAAAAATATAATTCCATATCTTAGTTTTGATTCGAATATTGCTTGCTAGATTACTTTCATGGAGGATTTATCTAAATATTTTCTTAAAACGCCCAGTAAGTAACAGATGGAAGCTAGAAACACCCCTTAGAATTAATGGCAGCCTCCAAATGATTTACTTAAAACTTATAAATAAAAATTTGATGTAGTTTCTCCTTTTTGTTATTTTCTGTTTATTTTCTCTCTTAAAACTATTTGTCATTTAGTTTGATTACTTTACCAACTGACCTTTTTTGTATTGTGTATTTTATACGAAAGATTGAAAGCTTTGTTCCTAACTACGTATATTATATATTTTTTGTAACTGGACTAATTCATTTCTTTATATTTAATATTAGGGTTCTTTGCAATATTAAAATTTGTATATGTTCTTTGGTTTTCAACTGTTTCACGTGTTCCGATTTGAATTGGAGTTAAAAGATCACAAACTTTCCATATTAAATAAAATAACGTTTCAAGACTAGTCAAAAATTTTAAAGTTAAAGTCAATATAAAGCAAATTCAGTGAAAGAATTATTTTGACTTTTCAATTCTTGTATAGCCTTGACTTCCCCGAAACTTTGGTGTAGTTTTCAAAGTTATTGAAAAGTTTAATTTTGCGATATTTCATATCATATGATGAAAACTGATTTATCCATTTTCAATCCGATATTCTTTATAAGCGTGTTTTTTAGTTTTTTTAAACCATATTATTGAAATAGTTTTCTGTAAATATAAAATAATAAGATAGTTGGTTAACAAGAATTAGTGCGTATATTCAGCTATTTCTCAACAGATGGCTAGAGAGTAAAAGTTTTCCATTAAGTTCAGCAGATGGCGCTGTTTCAAGTTTTCTGTATAGTACATGAGTACAGTAATATCTGCCAACACTACTGGAGGTATTCTGTTTGTCATCCATAAGCTGCAGATCTGTAGCATACAATTGATGCGATTTTTTACTTTTAAATTACTCATATCCGGTACTCGTAAATATTTATGGCTTTCTATAAGGTACTAATCTCGTAAGACCGCCAGCAATTGCACTTTTCCTGTAAACTTATGAAAAGTTAGGGCTCGTTTATACTGGCCGGTACCGTATACCGTAAAAATTTCAGTAGCCGTTCATACTGGCCGTTAACTTATCCGTAAACAGAACATATAGGTTATGAATTTTGCTCTACGCTTGTTAATAATTGTCATTTTGAATTTTACTTTAAATTTTTTGAAACGTACTTACCATCTTGAAATATATTCTATTATATTATTTGAAATTACCGCTATCTAAACAGAGATCGATTTTGTATTCGATACTCTTTGTCTTATAAGATAATCTTATACCCTGATAGGTAATCTAATATATATATGTAATTTGTCCAAATAATTCTATGAATATATATTTCTACGAATTTGTCCCTAGAAGTTCAACACTTTACCAGTACCGGAAAAAGTTACGGAATGAGTATGAACGAAAGCATTGAATTCCTATGGTTCAACCACAGTATAGGGACCAAGCAGTAGTCGCACTTCGTCGATTTTGAACTGAAATCGCTTACACCAAAGGGAACTCGCGCATTCCTCCCTGCGCATAACCTCTAATCGACCGCGAATGTAAAAATTGATTAGAAAAGGTTATTTGCGTTATCTGAAAACTTAAATATTTTGATTTAAGCTGGTAATAAGTTTTCACTGTGATATTTAGAGTGTTGTTTATTCTATATTCATATAAAAATTATGACTCCGCTCATAATGTAACTGTAAATGTAATCACATTTCCTCACTAACAGAACGCATTTAATAAAAGATATATTGTTTTATTGTGGTTTTAATATAACTTTGAAAGAAACAGTAATTAGTGATTAAATTTACCTAATAGTGTACTCAGAAACAGCAGAACCGGTGCCTCTGAAACTTTTTGAAATGTGTTAAAAATCATAGGTACCTTAGGATTGTAAATGAAATGACTCATTAAAATTTTTCTAAACGAAGATTGAGTTGAAGAGTAGGTATTATATGGAAAAATAAGTAGTTGGTGGTTGAAAACATCGAATGTGTTTAATATCAAATCCTCAATACTTATAATTTCACTGAAACGTTTATCTTCAAGTCCATGAAAAAACTATTTTTATATTGAATTGTTTCAACAAATTTTTTCAATGAATTCTCTGATGATTTGGTTTGAACTGATACTATTTTTTACTATATACAATTTATGAAAAGAGGAATTTGATTATGGAATTCTTAACTATCGGCAAACCCCTCAACACGAAATGTTGCAAAAACATTGATTTCTGTAATAGGCCTCATATAAATGTTCTTGCTTCAAATTTCTTTTGAACTTAAGAATCCTGTTTAATGCGATTAGTTAAATGTAGTAAATTTTCCAGATTAAATCAACATCAGAGCATATAATTTGTTACTTGTTAGAAGATTTCTCCCAGTTGTTTATATTTTTGCCTTAATAAATTTTTTCTCAAGATTCGCTTCAGTCTAATCTAAACTTGTAATACAGTTATCAGGTAATATTGAATTATCTTCTCATAAATACAATAAAAAAACAGGTTTTCTGATATAAAATTATATTTTTCATATTTCTATAATGAATATAATATAGTAATATACAACAGAATAAAATACTATACAGTATCATAAAAATATAGTTTAATTCTGCATGCATTTCAGTCAACAATTATGTATACATCAATACATTCAAAATAAGAAGTATACAAGGACTTTGTAAGTGATATGAAAGAAATATATAGAATGAATGTTTACGCTATGTGGTAAATTTGCATTAAGATCAATTCCATCAGAAAATTTATACCTAATATATAAATAAAACGAATACTGACAAACTGAAAATACATTAAAGCTAATGCACAATTAGCAGGTTCGAAAGATCTGTCACCATTGCATTGGTGAAATCCAATTATTTGGTCAAGAGATATATCATAAAAAAATGAGTTTTGATAGACATCTCATCAACACATAATATGCAATCCTCTGCTCTTTCTGTCATAGTTTTTACTTTCACCGAAATTGCTCAAAATACATATTCATTCAAACCAACGGAAAAGTTCCATTTGGTAGTTATTCTGCATAGAGTAGCCTTGTGAGGTAAGGAAAAAGTTTTTCTTGAACTTCTTAAACTTTAGGTACCAAAAAATAGATAGTAGGTGCAAATTGTTTATAAGCGATGGAGTACCTGTAGCCATGGGAATTTGTTCTTTTGAGTTGCAATTGGGCTATCATGAAATCAGCCATGTTCGAGCTGAAATTATTCCTGCAGAATCGAATGAAACTTTCATCCTCAATTTCTATAGTTTCTTTCTCCTTCATTGAAATCTTTCTCCTCTTCAAATTCTTCACCATATATTATAAGAAAGTTTCGGATTATTGAGACCATTGTTTTTGCAGTTGTATACGCTACAATTGTTAACCATTTTGGAATTAATTTGAAAATAACACATAATTGAAACAGAATACTTACTTGAATGAAAATAAATTATTGAATAAATGAGCTTTGCTGGTTTATGGTAGATTTTGACTCAAAGAAATTCCACTGAATTTATAAGTTAGGTTGCATCTTTTTCTTCAACTACTTCTTTGAATTTTAAATAGATCTTAGAAAAATTATATTCTTCCATATATTGAACGAATTAATTTCCAGACATCTTAGATGAAAACAATGAACATTTTAGGTTATGCGCAGGGAGGAATGCGCGAGTCAGACTTGGTGTAAAAAAATCCACGGAGTGCGACTACTGCTTGGTCCCTATACTGTGGTTCAACTTTTTCGGTACCGGTACCGGCCGGTATAAACGAGCCCTTACTATTCAGCAGTAACACGAGTTGAGCCACTAGATGGCAGACCATATAATTGGATAGAATTCTACAAATCGAATTTTTTTTTACTACTAAAAACGATTCGGAATTTTTTATGTGGGTTATTGTAAAAATAAAGAATTTTCAGTACATTTTTACGTCGAATTCCTCTTTATGTGTTGATAGATGAATTAACTTTTTTAAGTAGGTATGGTGAGTTAGCGCCAGATGACAGCACGAGCGCTACCAAATTATAAAGATTTTGTTTTTTCCTTTTAAGAGGTGAAATATTCTTGAGTATTTTAATATTTATTTGGTACTATCATAAAGAAGAATATTTAAACTAAAGATCCATAAGCAACCCGAGATTGTCCTATATTTCTGTGACTTGATCTGACTTCTCCAAATCTATGGTTCTTGGTCTGTCATTTTCGTTATATTCTGATGTACTTTATTTTGTCTCGCTGGCATAGACGTTATATACCAGAGACCATAGACTACCTATAGATAGGCAACTCTGGCATGAATTTCGGTCCCGGCTTAGAGAGCTCAACTTATAGCGCCATCTTACGTTATCTTAGAGTTGATTACAGATTCCATTCGCACAACGTTCCGTCTCGTGGCGCCCTCTAGTGCATTTTATAAGAGTTATCATAGGATTCCACGCAAGCGCAGGTTGAATCCCATATTTTTATTGGATTTGAAAACAAATACATTTGAAATGACCATAATTCTTTTAATCTGCTGTATATTGTCACAATTTCAATAAAAAATATCATTTGATCAGAAAATTGTGACAATTTGCAACAGATTAAAGAATTATGGTCATTTCAAATATATCCGTCTTTCAAATCAAAGAACATACTAATCTTTAGAGGATGAAAGGAAATAAACAAAAAGAAACTTTAGAAATATATATATAATGCAGTAAATTATCAATTTACAAAAATTTCAATATCGAGGGAAAGAATAAACGAACCAAAAATAATTATGCAACAATTACTCATCAAGTTATGAAAATAGATTGAAAGAATAAATTAGAATATTAGTGACAGATACATCAATTTAAGCATGAAATGCATTAGATTTATACTTTTATGACAGAAACAATTTCTAAAAGTCTATTTTCTTTTAGATACTTTTTCGGATGACATCTTCATTATTGGATCATAAGATCTTATTGTTTTTTTTTCCCGATAAAATTTTATAAATAGTTCTGTCATAAAAGTACAGAAATAATATCATGGCAAAATCAATAAACTTATTAACTGAAATTCCTTGAATTTGGCGTTTCAACGGTAAATCTCACATATCCGTTGAAGTATTCTAGGAATCTTCTGATAGACGATTTTTATGAAACCTACTATAAGTGGAATACCCAAAACTATAATCAATGACCATGAGCAGTTCACTTATATATAAATACCTTGTTGCCTCAAAGTTTCTTCAGGAGTTCTGGAGGGTAGACAAAATATGCTTACATAACCTGAAAGATTATTGAAATTACAAAAATGATAATCATAGGGAGTAGAATGAATTACTTGGCAAATTAAGTGTTGGTATAGCAAATCTTTTCAGCTTTCCATGAGGGTGTATACAATCCATATGAAAATGCTTTATGCAAATAACACTTTTGGATGAATGAAAACATGGATTTCTGATTCTTTCCAACCAAACATTTCTAACACCCTCAACTTGTGTAATGAAAAACCTAGAAAGAAAACAGTGTTAGAAACTGTCCCAAATTTTTACTAATCAGAAATTACTACAGGAATATGAAACTGCTACAGAAAATATTAATTCACAGTACATTTTTAGTGAGTTATGAATTAATCCAAAACTACTACTTATATGAATGCAACACATACCTTTTGACATTACTATCACTGTAGCAATTGGGAACACAGTAAGAATAAACCATTTAAATTAAATTAAATTGAATAAGTTGAAAATGAATAAACCATTTCAGTCAACCAGTTCATGCTCATCATAAAATAGTTTCTTACTCTTCATAAAGTCCATTAAGAGTGAGGTCTGATAAAATCCGTTTTTACCGATCACTACTGAGAAGTACTAATTTACCGATCCGAGCTTCTAAGATAACAACAGATGTCTCTACCGCTCGTCGAAGAAAAACGTGACCAGCTTTGTAGTAGGCGAGTTCCCACCCCTGCCAGAGACAACCGAGACGGTCAACTCATGGCATGTACCTAACTTAGTTGCGCTTGCGCATTAGGCCGAACATAATATTAGTTGTCATCAGTTTGTTTTATAAAAGCGGACTGGTCTCAAATCTACTTTGGCCAGCAGTTTTTACTTCAACAGATTTTGAAGTCTTCAAAGAGGTTTTGAATATTCCTCAAACCCGATTTGTTTATCTAAAGTAGTTTAAAATAAAAATAAACAAAGCTTGAATTTTCCGCATTGAATGTAATCGTAATCAATTGATATTCAGCGCCAGAGCGCAGCGTGTTATTCACCACCGACGCCACTGGTCGAATTGGTAATTTTGGGATCTCAGTCTGCATGCCCGGCCTGCTGCTTCACACTGGTCTTTTATTTATCTATGAGTCCAGCCCATAACTTAAGAGTTGATGATACTTTATGTTCTGTGTTGATCAACGTTTATGAAATCCAGCATAAAAAATGAACTCATAACATGAACGATGGAAAACAAATTTTCTTGTTCAGGAGGGGTACCCCTTATTATACTTCTCGTTAGATTGGCATCAGTTTTTCTAGTAAAAACATTTTATGAGGCAGATGAATATTGGCAATCTCTAGAAGTAGCTCATAAATTGACATTTGGGTATGGTTATTTAACATGGGAATGGGAAAAAGGTATACGAAGTTACGCTTATCCGTTGCTTTTCACGATAGTTTTCAAACTGCTCAGTATATTGGGGATAGATAATGCCGATTTAATTGTAAGTCGATGCAAAAATATTGATGAAGTTAAAATCCAATATTCCTTTCATTTAAGGTTTATGTTCCTAGAGTCTTGCAAGCAGTACTAAGTGCATATGCTGATTTATGTTTTTATGAATGGACAGGCAAGAGGAAATGGGCAGTTTTTTGCCTTGTAACTTCATGGTTTTCATTCTATATGGGCTCAAGAACACTGATCAATACCTTTGAAACTGCAATTTCCACAATTGCCTTGTCTTTATTTCCATGGCCAGGAACTGCGAAAGGTTTGTGAATTGGTAAATTATTTGTCTGCAATTCTTGATTTATGTTCCACTGGTTTCGATTTTTTCTATTTCTACATTTTAGTAATCGAACATTCAACCAGGGTAGGTTTGCATGCCTCTAGGGATTGATTTTATCGTCAACAGCTTTTACAGTCCTTAGTTTTAGAACCGTATTTTCTAGAGTGGTTCAGGTGGACATCTAGGGCTCTATGGGAGACTCAATGGAGGTGTACATGTGCGAAATGAAAATTGGGGTTCCATAATTATAAGCGAGGGCAGATGAATATTTATTTGATTTCCGTGGTGAAGTACTAAAATGCCCAATGTGTTAATTCGAAGTTAAAACTCAGCCACAAGTTCTCTTAGATAACTCCGATCTTAGTTTTTTTTCAAGGGTGAGAAATAAGTAATTTAGGTACCACCATAGACGTTATATACTATGGACTAAGTGTCTTCTGGCTTTTGTTAAGATTTCCACTCGGTAGACACTAGAGAGAGACGATCTTATGCGTTTCATCGGTACGAACAGAGAGAGAAAAGATGGGGTCAATCTGTCACAATCGTGATTGATGAGATTTCAGATATATGTAAACAAAAGGAATTTGGTTAGGATCACTACATTAATAAATATGTACATTTCGCTTAGTTTTGATTGAAAACATTTAAACTATTTTTTTCAGAATATATATTTTCTTGATTCCGAAAATGATTTAGGTAATCAATGAGTTCTGAAGTTTGCTGTAAGTTAATGATGAAGATGTTCTCAACAAGAGAAAAAATATCATGAGGATACTTGATTTTGTAGTAGTACAATAGCAAGTTGATTTATTATCTGTTTAAATATTTCATACAATTGACACTCATGCTTACCTGAACGAGATGGTTAAAAATCTCCATCAATATTCATGTTTTTCTAGTGAGCGATTACTTAATTTTGAGTGATAAAGTGTGTTATTGTGAATAAATCTTGTCATTTCAAGTTGAAATCTTTTTACACTCATTTACACTATGATTTCTTTGATAATAAAAACAACAAATTTAGATTAAAAGTTTTTATTCAGAATGTTCATTACATATAAATAAATTCATCAATCCAATATTCTGTTAGCGAACAATATAACTGTGTTTGGTAAAGGGGTTAGTGACGGCGTTTTATACAATCCGCATATGATATCAGAGCTTAGGGAAAAAACCCCAGTAAAAAAAAACCCTGACTCCCTGAATGAGAGATGATTTGTATGTGTTGTCAATAAGACTTCTCATTATATGAAAGAATTGAAAATATGTAAAAATAAAATTCCTTGATGCATTTGGCCCAAAGTGTCCGTTTGGAAAAATGTTTACTCCTTCAGCATGTCAGAACAAAATTTATTAATTGACCTCAGGGATCTGTCGTATCTTCAGTCTAGATTCTTGCATCTATTTTTAAAAGTAATACTATATATTCATTTAAAAAATGTTCTGTATGAATTATACCTGAGAGATGTTATTCAATATTTGATGATTTTTATATTATTTCTTCTATTTAAAGTTCCAAATTGTTGATGATTTACTGGATTCAGAGACGAACTTACCTAAAAAAAAGAGTTGAAAAATAAATATTCCTATATTTTTGAAATTAATGCAACTTATCTTTGAAATGATCAGTATTAATTTGGTATTTCTCCCCCTAAATGAATGACTAGTTGAAAGTATTCAATCCTATTTTGGCGTAACAGCATGTAACAAGAAATTTCCTTATGGATTTGGTTTTCAAACGTATCATTATGGAGAAATCATGGAATATAATTTATGGAATGAGCTCGGGGGCCTGTCTTTCACCAAACAAGCCAATATTTGTATTGTTGATCTATTTCAAAATAAAGCAGAGATTCAATAAGAAGAATATGCTGTATGAAATATAAGTCTTGAGATATTATTTCATTTTAATATCATCCTACGGAAGTTTTGTAAATTCCTTGAATTGATAGAACAATTCACCTGAAAATAAATTAAAGAATGAGTACCTTGTAACTTTTTGTTGAGAATGTTAACTTATCTTTGAAATAACTATTATTTTCGTCCATATTTCTCCATAACTCCATGATCTGATTAACCATGCTATTTCACTGTGCGATCCTTTATGTTTTAAGTTTTCATTACCTGAAGTTAATTGAATAATGATAAAATGTTATATGTATTTTCAAGACTATAAAATGTTTTGGAAAACTGAAATATCCATAAATTTTTATCGAATTTCGATCAATAAGTACAGCTTAGGTATCTTACCCGTGAAATTTAATGTTTCCACCTGTGGTGTACCGAGCAATGATAAGCAGAACAACTTTTCGGCATTTTGAATATACTGTTCTGAAAAGAACAATGAAATAAGCAATAAATGTTATATTTTGTTTTGACCTTAAAAGCAGACTTTGAAAAATTTTAAACACAATCTCAAATACGCTCAACTGTAAATTCTCGCCACAGATCAGATTCCCGCCAACTTTGAAATTATCTATGACTTGAATCATCTGTTACAGTCGTAAATCAGCGTTGACAGGTTGCCCCCAAATCTTCCATCACTCTAGTATTCGGGACCTCTCTCTCTCATTATCGGTCCATAGTATATAAGGTCTATGGGTACCACAATTCTAGGAGTCTAAGAACAACATTGCCTAAGAGCCAGATTGGCTAGAAATATAACTAATCATTCATATAACATCTGAGACATTCAAAAGTATCTCCTATCAGATATTGTAACCTATAACCTGCAAAATAAATATGTCAAGAGAAACAGCAACCTTTCCAAAAATTTTAAAAACTGCTATTGTTGTTCGTACGCCTAAATCTATTGATAACTAGCGGACCCAACAGACTTCGTCCTGTCAAAAAGATTTGTAATGTGGCAGTTTTTGTGCCTACGTATTTTAAAAAATTCTCCTGAACAGAACCGTCACCCTGGTGATAGGGCGTTGTGAATAAAAAATAATTAAATAAAACATATATAAGGATATAAAAGTAAGTAATCGCTTCATTGTTAATCATGTGAATCATAATTATTATTATTATCATTGTAGTGCTTTGTGGTATACGATGTTTTTTGTTTGATTACCTGGCGCATAGATAAACAAATCTGATGGTTTCCCAACACGGGAACAGGCAACATACAATTGACCATGTGAGAAACATGGGTTTTCTAGATTAATACCACAATCACTTAATGATTACCCTGGGACTTGTTTATAGTCATAGCAAAAGCAAGCCGCACTGGAAACTGTAGTCGTTTAAACTCAAATGGCACATCAGTCGGAATCATTGGGATGCGCGGTATGAGAACATCTTCTCCTTTATACTTTCCTTTGAGAATAGTTGCTTCTATCACATTGTTTAGTAATTTTGACGTTACAACGTCTTATAAATTGGTTTGCCGGGTGACACTTCAAGAAACTGCGTTACGCTCCGCTCACGTTATGCGCTCACAATGAGAGCGAGTGAGAGGCACGCGTCCCTTCCACTCGGGCATGGTTAGCCCGCCTAAGAGCGAGAGAGACAGACATAAAAAGTGAAAGGCATGCGTCCCTTCCACTCGAGCACAGTTAGCCCGCCTAAGAGCGAGAGAGAGAGAGTGAGAGAGATAGGCATACACACCGGTTCATGTCTTGCGCTTCTATTTCGCTTAGGCGCCTGCATACAAGTTTACACGTTGCCAGTTAATTGTAAAACGATGATTACGTTGTCACGTAAAACTTTCGCCCGTATACCGACTTAACAGGCAACCAATTTTTTTTTATCGCTAACCGTGTACCGTTGCAAAGACGCGGTTGGTTGATATTTCGCAACATTATAACCACCGATCCAACCTTTAATTGAAGATTGTGAGGTGGCAATCCTGGCAAATCCAGCTAGTTCAAACATTCCGGTGGATAGTTGACTACATCATCTTGATTAGTAGCCGAATCAACTGATTTATATATCCTCAATTCGCCTGTAATTTGTTCTTGAATTTTGAAATTTAACTCACTTACATCTATTTAATTAATTGGGTTTGACGACCTAACTGTATGATGATATTCTTAATTTTTGAGAGAATCTAAGGCCAAGTTATAAGAGAAACACATTCAACAAAAAGCCGACGTTTCGATTTATTTAAAATCTTTATCAAGGCACTGGAAAAAAACGATACATTTTAAAAATACAGTGACAAATTTCAAAAAGATTAAAATGACCAAACATATAAAAAACAAATATAAAGAATACAAATATCATACAAGACAGTAAGTTACTCACACTGTAGGGTGGCTTCTCTTGTTATTAAAGAAAAATATCGTTAGATATTTTGTAAATTTGTAACGCCCTTACGTGCAGTTCCTTTATCAGTAAACTCGGGCGCCAGACTATTTGCTTCTGAGGGCGTCACCCTCACCTATCGAGCTCCTCCGGAATGTCCAGAAGCTCGAGCCTAGGTAGACTCCAGTGGAGAATGAAGTGGGTAGCTGTTGGAGGTGGAGGTGTCACCAATAAAACACGCGATTAACTAAAAAATTACTCTCTATTCATACCAAATAAACAAACATTCCAAAATAATACGTCTCACAGTCCTTAAAATAAATCAACAGTTCATATTCGGTACAACAGTCCTTAATCTAAATCACAAAATCTTCATAGTCCTTAACCTCTAAAAACCCAAGTCCCAAATCTACTAATCAATCACCAAAAGTCCAGTAACATTCCGTGAAGGGGTTAGAGTGCACACAAAGCGATTACAGTGGCGAGTTACTCAATGTATAAGAATGACTAAGGCCGTGTGATAAAAAATGAGAATGTCTCGGGGTAAAAGCGAGAGGGGGGCGAAAACCAAAGCCTCACTCAGGCCAACATGGACCATCCAAGCGGGGGGGTCCGTGGGGCACGGTTCCACACGGCGCAACTAGTGTCCGTGCGCAACAGAACCCCTCAAAGAGAACTGCCAAGGCCCAGCCCAAATCGGAGTGACCGGCGGTATGGTGTGCGCATGCGCAAACCACCGCGCGTCCACCCGCGATGACGACAGGGCCGAGGTCGAACCAAGTGTCTGCCGCACAGCAGCCCACGCCACGGAAAACTTCGGTCTAAGCACGATTGAGTTTCCTCATCTCGTACATCAACGTCAGCTCCGCGAGATGGACAGCAGGAGTCCGCCAAGGTAAAACGGCCCACAACCTAGGGACGATTGAGTTTCCTCATCTCGGCACCCAGACGGCGGATACGCAATACCGGCTAAAGGACCCAGCCGACACCCGTGACGAATTCCGCACCCCCAAAGATCGGGCCAACCCAGTGCCTGCCGCGCAACAGCCCACGTCACGGAAAGCTTCGGTTTAAGCACGATTGAGTTTCCTCATCTCGCACATCAACGTCAGCCCCGAGAGATGGACAGCAGGAGTCCGCCGAGGTAAAACGGCCCACAACCTAGGGACGATTGAGTTTCCTCATCTCGGCACCCAGATTCCGGATCCGCAATACCGGCTAAAGGACCCAGCCGACACCCGTGACCAACCCGTGCCTTCCAGGGGTCGGTTCGACAAACGACAACAGGGGGGCACACCACGACCCTCACCGCGCAGCAGCCCACGTCACGGAAAGCTTCGGTCTAAGCACGATTGAGTTTCCTCATCTCGTACATCAACGTCAGCCCCGCGAGATGGACAGCAGGAGTCCGCCAAGATAAAACGGCCCACAATCTAGGGACGATTGAGTTTCCTCATCTCGGCACCCAGACGGCGGAAACGCAATACCGGCTAAAGGACTCGTAAAGGACGTGACGCCCTAGACGCCCTCCTGCAGCCGTCGTTCGGTCTCAACGATCGAACCTCACACTCACCTCCTGGAATCTCGTCCTCCACAAGTGGTCCTCCGGTCCCTCTCTATACCCCTTTCCTACCTTGGTATGTCTGCCTACCACTGAACTCACTACCAGCACTCACAACACTGGCTGGACCTTCCACTATACGGTAGAGGCCTTGATTTATTTTGAGTTCCGCGCCGTGCGAGGAACTGCCGTTCCAGTGCTCGACTCGCCTATAAATACCATTCTCGGTCCCCTCCACCAACTACGTCGTGCGCACTGCAGATGGAGGTGGGAATGATCGGTCGGTGTCCCCACCGCTCGGCGCGATCTCGCTGGAGTCGATCAAGGTCAACGGGTTTCTGCCACGCAAATAAAACTACTTCGTTACACTCTCCCCTTACTTCCATAAAAAAAAAAAATTTTTTTTTTCTCTTCCCTTCCTGACCACAAAAAAAAAAGAAGAAGAAAGGACCTTAGCCCAATAAAACCCCCAGAGAAAATCTTAGTCCAAATCAACAATATAAGAGAAAATCTTATCCTAAAGCAACAATATAAGAGAAAATCCTATCCTAAATCAACAATATAAGAGAAAATCTTAGCCTAAATCAACAACATAAGAGAAAATCAAATCATACAGAGAAAAAATCTTATCCTCAATCAACAACATAAGAGAAAATCTTAGCCTAAATCAACTACAATCTTATAAGAGAAAATCTTAGCCTAAATTAGCGATAACATACAAGAGGAAATCTTAGCCTAAATCAGCAATTCTCTCTACTGTTTGTCGGCGTCTGTGATGCGCACGCTGCGTTCCTTTGGGAGGGCGGTGACGCGCACTGCTGTCATGTCGGGAAAAAGACGCGCACTAAGCGTTCATTTGGGAGGGCGGTGACGCGCACTACTGTCATGCGGGGGAAAAGACGCGCACTATGCGTTCATTTGGCAGGGCGGTGACGCGCACTACTGTCATGTGGGGGAAAAAGGACGCGCACTCCTGTCATGTGGGGAAAAAGGACGCGCACTACTGTCATGTGGGGAAAAAGGACGCGCACTATGCGTTCATTTGGGAGGGCTGTCACGCGCACTACTGTCATGTCGGAAAAGACGCGCACGAAACATAGGAAGCATTAGCGGGCTTCAGGTCCTTTATATGGATATGCCTTAATTTCTTGCCCGATCCGTCTCGCAAGTCGTAGACCACCGGTGAAACTACTTTGGTCACCACATATGGCCCCGAAAATTTCGGCGCTAATTTGCCCGAAAACTGGTTCGCCGCTGAGGACAGTGGTCGTTCCCGGCGCCAGACTTCATCTCCCACTCTACATCTCCATTCCCGTCGCCGGAGATCATAATAGCGGCTTTGCTGGGTAAATGCCCGACCCAACTGCACTCGTACCAATTCAAACACTTCGCGTAGCCGTTTTACCCGACTCGCGTGACTTCGGACCTCCTCACGACTGGTGTCCTGAGCATCTTCTTCATCTGCTTCGGAGTCTTCTGGCTCCTCTCTAGGACCATCGTCATCAACAACCACTCTTGGTATGTTCATTTCACGGCCGAAGTTGAGGAACGACGGAGTAAATCCCGTCGACTCATGTCTCGCCGAATTCGTCGCCATAGCCAGCTCGGGTAGTCTCTCGTCCCATTTACGATGATCGCCTTCACAAAATTGCGCTATCATCGTTTTCAACGTACGATTCGCCCGCTCGACCGCATTCGCTTGAGGGCTGTACACCGGTGTGAACCGTACTCGAACTCCCAATTGCCTCAATAAGCTCCGGAATTCTCGACTAACAAACTGTTTGCCGTTGTCGCATATCACCGTGCGAGGACAACCAAACTTTGCAATCACTTGCTCGAAGAGAGCCCTTGTTACTGCTGGTGCTGTCGCCTTGCGTAGAGCACGAAATTCCACCCACTTGGTGAATTTATCCTGAGCCACAAATACAAAAGTATTCCCTCTGGTAGAACGCGGTAATGGACCAATCAGGTCAACGCAAACTTTATCCCAGGGGTCCTTTCCTATACTTGGCTGCATCTTTCCAGGAGTCTGTTGCTGCGAAACTTTATATCTTTGGCAGGACTGACATGATCTCACGAACTTAGCTATATCCCTAAACATTCCTGGCCAGTAATATAGTTTAGCCATCCTGCAACTAGTTTTCGCTATTCCCATATGTCCGGCGGTTGGAGCATCATGGTTTTCCCGCATAAGAGCCTCTCTTTGGTTGGCGGGCACACACAGCTTCCAGGGTCGGGACATATCGGGCTCAGTCAAGTCGTTTGACTCGAAGAAATGTCGATATAATTTGCCATCGCTCACGCAATAGTCGGGCAACGCCTCGGGATTATTTTCGACTTCGGCCAACTTCCTTGTATACCATTTGCATTTGGTCTCCTCAGACAAGCAAATCTCTCCCTCGGTTGGGCCAGGTAATGGACTTCTTGACAGCGCATCAGCCACTCTATTGAGGGATCCTTTTCGGTATTTTATGTCGAAATCAAATTGTTGTAAGTAGACTATCCATCTGGCAATACGTCCTGCAGGGCTCTTTACTGAATTCAGCCATCGGAGCGACTGATGGTCTGTCAATACTGTAAAGTGGTATCCCTCAAGGTAGGGTCTCATCTTCTCCACGCCCCATACTATAGCCAGACACTCTTTCTCTGTTGTCGAGTAATTTCGTTCAGCCGGTGACAACGTTCTACTAGCATAGGCTATAACTCTTTCGACCTCATCGACACTCTGGGTCAGCGCTATGCCCAATCCTTGGTCCGAAGCATCAGTCTGCAGCACGAACGGCTGCTCAAAATCAGGACACGCCAAAACTGGGGCCTCCGTGAGTTTCTTCTTTAGCAGTTCGAAAGATTTCAGTTCCTCTGCCTCAAAACGCCATTTCTGCTTCTTGCGTAGTAGGCGAGTCAACGGTGCCACAATCTGGGAAAACTCCGGTATGAAGCGACGGTACCAAGATGCCACTCCGAGAAATCTTCTAATTTCACGGACACTTCGGGGTACTGGTATTGCCTGTATCGCCACCACCTTGTCAGGATCGGTCTTGATTCCGTCCGAGGAATCGTCAAATTGTTCAAGTTCCCCGTCCAGAAAGCGGTTGAGCTCTCGTCTTTCTTTCTCAGGAAGTTCCAGTTCTTCATGGTTATAATCGGCTTTCGAGCAGGACAGTGATTCCTCTCCGACAGATCTCAGTAATCTACCTCTGTAGTAGCAGGACACAGATCTTAGTTCAATGCTAAAATCGTAGTCACTCAGCACGTCCATCCCAACTACTATGTCTATCGGTAAACTCTCCATATACAGCATATCCACCGTGATATAGTCGTCGTGCAACTGCAATGGAAGTCTATAGCTTCTGGGAATTGATACTGACTGTCCATCAGCTATCTTCGCCGTAGCCTGGTGTGTGAAAGATGGTATGTTCATTCGATCGCAGTAATCAGCCACAGTTCTTCCCAGGAATGACTTCGTAGCACCAGTGTCCAGTAACGCTCGAAAGTTTCTCCCTTCCACACTGACATAAATTATAGGTCGGTTATCTGGCGGATGTCTCTGAATGGTATTTAGCTTCGAGGCTAGTCTTTCAGAGGATTGCGGATGCCTCGTCTTCGCGCAATCCTCACTTAGTTTTCCGAACAACCACATTCTCTTGCAGAAACGCCATCTCTTCCACACCGTGGACAGGAAATCTTGGGGGGTTTCGGCAGTTTATTCGCATATGTCCTGTCTCGCCACATCTAAAACATACCATCGTGTCCTCATTGAATCTCACAGTTCTTCGGTTGGGACTAGGCCGTGGTTCCTGGGCGACAACGTTCGATCTAACGACCGTGTCACTATTCCCGTGTGGTAACTCCATCGACGTTCTAGTCGGTACCTCAGATCCATTCGTGTCTGATACATTCGGTCTGGTTTGCGGGCTTTGGTACACGAGATGAGGCTCTGGTGTTACTATGGCATTCTGTACTGGAGGTGGTTTGTACTGTTGTGCCTGCCAATGTACCAACTCAAACACCTTGCCTTTATTCAGTAGTTCCTCAATTGTATCGGTATGCTGGAATACGAGTGCTCTCTGAAGATGTGGCAACAAGCCTCGTCTAATAATTGTGACTTGCTCGGTCTCAGTTACGCAGTTATGTACCAGCTTTCGAAATAGGTTTTGCATTCGAGTCACGTACAGTACAAGTTTTTCATCTTTGCCTTGCGTTCTCTTTTTAATATCTTCGAGAAGCAACTCTTCGTAATTTGGTGGCAAGAAGGCTTCTTTGATTTTGGTCTTAAAATCTTCCCAGCTCTCTAAGTTTGCTTTTCGTGGTACATACCAATCTCGTGCATCACCCCTCAATATCTCATAAATTGACTTAAATAAATCTCCGTGTGTCAGGTTTCTCGACTCGGCTAGTTGTTCGATCTCGTCCAGAAACGCTGTGATACTTCCCGAGCCGTCATAATGTACGTTCCACATGTACAATGGGACTGTGGGGGCACGAGTGGGGTAGATGTGGTACATACTCCTCTCGTCCTCCCGTGGTGGGGAATTGGTGTTTCTCTCTCTTGTCTCCTTGTCTGCACCGGTAGTGGGGTAACCACAGACTCTACTGACTCTATTGTCTCTCCTACGATGTTTGCATTCGGTACTGATGCTCTCCTCGTTGATTCAGTGAATCCACGTCTTGGTATCTCTGTCGTCGTTGGCACAGTCTCTCTGCGCACCCGGCTCCGTAATGAATCAAATATCCGGCGATTGATGGAACCAGTCGTCGTTCGTATTCCACAAGGTCGTGTGTTTGTCCCAATCGTTCGAAATTCCTCGTCTCTGCCGTCGATGTCAAATGACAGCCTCTGGTCTCTAACTTCTCTTGCTCGGTAAGTCCTATCGGTCCTCGGTATCAAAACCGGCGTATTATCTACAGGTATCGGCGCATCAATTAAAGACGGCGTCTCAGTCGCCTCCGTAGCCAATCCAGCGATGCTACGTGCGTCCTCTAACGCTATTCGAGCGTCCTCCAAAACTTCCATCATTCTATCTCTCGTCAATCCTTCCTCCATGGTGCCTGGCTTCACCAACCTCAATCTATGCTCAACATGCTCCAGACGGCTGAACATCCTCCTATATACATTTCGTGCATTTCCAGCGCCAACCTCCGGAACATCTTCCAACAATTCGCTGAGTTTCGTAGCGCAGATCGCCAGCTCCACTGGGGTATCCAGCTCCACATCCTCGGGAATGTCTATCCCTCTCGACAGCGCTCTTCGCAGCAACAGCCTATCCTCATCCGCAGTGGATCCAACTTCCAACCTCCGGGCACGCAACTCCCATACGAGTTCGTCACTCCGAAGCATATCCACATCCATCCTTACTTCCTCAGGATATCCAACAACGTCCAAACTCCAACAACCTCAAACTCCAACAACCAACGTCCAAAATAGAGAAAAATCTCTATTATATTCCAACACCAGCCTCCAACAACCTGCTGTCCCTGCTCGGGCGCCAGAATTGTAACGCCCTTACGTGCAGTTCCTTTATCAGTAAACTCGGGCGCCAGACTATTTGCTTCTGAGGGCGTCACCCTCACCTATCGAGCTCCTCCGGAATGTCCAGAAGCTCGAGCCTAGGTAGACTCCAGTGGAGAATGAAGTGGGTAGCTGTTGGAGGTGGAGGTGTCACCAATAAAACACGCGATTAACTAAAAATATACTCTCTATTCATACTAAATAAACAAACTTTCCAAAATAATACGTCTCACAGTCCTTAAAATAAATCAACAGTTCATATTCGGTACAACAGTCCTTAATCTAAATCACAAAATCTTCATAGTCCTTAACCTCTAAAACCCAAGTCCCAAATCTACTAATCAATCACCAAAAGTCCAGTAACATTCCGTGAAGGGGTTAGAGTGCACACAAAGCGATTACAGTGGCGAGTTACTCAATGTATAAGAATGACTAAGGCCGTGTGATAAAAAATGAGAATGTCTCGGGGTAAAAGCGAGAGGGGGCGAAAACCAAAGCCTCACTCAGGCCAACATGGACCATCCAAGCGGGGGGGTCCGTGGGGCACGGTTCCACACGGCGCAACTAGTGTCCGTGCGCAACAGAACCCCTCAAAGAGAACTGCCAAGGCCCAGCCCAAATCGGAGTGACCGGCGGTATGGTGTGCGCATGCGCAAACCACCGCGCGTCCACCCGCGATGACGACAGGGCCGAGGTCGAACCAAGTGTCTGCCGCACAGCAGCCCACGCCACGGAAAACTTCGGTCTAAGCACGATTGAGTTTCCTCATCTCGTACATCAACGTCAGCTCCGCGAGATGGACAGCAGGAGTCCGCCAAGGTAAAACGGCCCACAACCTAGGGACGATTGAGTTTCCTCATCTCGGCACCCAGACGGCGGATACGCAATACCGGCTAAAGGACCCAGCCGACACCCGTGACGAATTCCGCACCCCCAAAGATCGGGCCAACCCAGTGCCTGCCGCGCAACAGCCCACGTCACGGAAAGCTTCGGTTTAAGCACGATTGAGTTTCCTCATCTCGCACATCAACGTCAGCCCCGAGAGATGGACAGCAGGAGTCCGCCGAGGTAAAACGGCCCACAACCTAGGGACGATTGAGTTTCCTCATCTCGGCACCCAGATTCCGGATCCGCAATACCGGCTAAAGGACCCAGCCGACACCCGTGACCAACCCGTGCCTTCCAGGGGTCGGTTCGACAAACGACAACAGTGGGGGGGGCACACCACGACCCTCACCGCGCAGCAGCCCACGTCACGGAAAGCTTCGGTCTAAGCACGATTGAGTTTCCTCATCTCGTACATCAACGTCAGCCCCGAGAGATGGACAGCAGGAGTCCGCCAAGATAAAACGGCCCACAATCTAGGGACGATTGAGTTTCCTCATCTCGGCACCCAGACGGCGGAAACGCAATACCGGCTAAAGGACTCGTAAAGGACGTGATGCCCTAAACGCCCCCCTGCAGCCGTCGTTCGGTCTCAACGATCGAACCTCACACTCACCTCCTGGAATCTCGTCCTCCACAAGTGGTCCTCCGGTCCCTCTCTATACCCCTTTCCTACCTTGGTATGTCTGCCTACCACTGAACTCACTACCAGCACTCACAACACTGGCTGGACCTTCCACTATACGGTAGAGGCCTTGATTTATTTTGAGTTCCGCGCCGTGCGAGGAACTGCCGTTCCAGTGCTCGACTCGCCTATAAATACCATTCTCGGTCCCTCCACCAACTACGTCGTGCGCACTGCAGATGGAGGTGGGAATGATCGGTCGGTGTCCCCACCGCTCGGCGCGATCTCGCTGGAGTCGATCAAGGTCAACGGGTTTCTGCCACGCAAATAAAACTACTTCGTTACAAATTAATTGAATGGATGAAACGTAGTATGTCATGATACAGCTCGCTATACACTGGTTAAGAACAAATGTTAAAATTTAATATTTATCAACATGTAAACAAAAAGATGCAGAGGATGAGTCATGAGTAATATGTGGGTATGAAAACAACAAAAGTCTGTAATAATGAAATCATTTGATCTATATTATATGTAGATTCCTAATTTTATTAATAATGTTGAAATAGGAAGTATTGAAATTCTCGATGTCCGTTCGTTTATTAATAGAATTGTCATCCTTTTTAATTGCCAATATTTCCCCAAATAACCTTTTTTTAACATTATCTTGTTGTCCAAGTATGCTGACTTTTTCAAAATCAAAAGAGTGAAGCTCTTTGAAGGAGTGTTCTGCCAGAGCGGTGTTGTTTTCTTTTACCTTGGCTGGGTTATGAATATCGACACAGTCTCTTTTGTGCTCTGTTATTCGTGTTTTTAAATATCTCCCAGTCTGCCCTATGTATAATTTATTACAATCTTTGCACGGAATCTTATAAATTACATTGGATCTCCATTGTGAGGACGTCTTTTAAATAAGTGTAGAATTGCTTTTTTATTGTGTTATAGGGTTTATAGGCTATATTAATGGTTTCAGTATTTAATAATTTACCTATCTTTTCTGATATGGCAGGAACATATGGAATTTTGAAAAACCTAGGTCTGATTGTATCCTGTGTTATTATTTCTGGGTGTTGTTGATTTTCATTAAGAACTCCGGTAACAAGTGCTAAAGGGTAATTATTTTTAGTTAGAAATGTTTTAATTTTTTCAAAGTTATTATTATGAAATTCTGGACTAGCCAGTTTCAAAGCTCGATATTTCAAATTTTTGATGAGATTAATTTTATGTATAAAAGGGTGGTGGGAGTTAAAATTCAAAAATCTTTCAGAAAAGGTTGGTTTTTGATACCAATCAGTTTTTAGTGCAGTGCCCGTTCTTATAACCTTTATAATCTTTAAAATCCAACAATTAATTCGCATTCTAAATTTTGCCTCTTTTATTACTTCAATTCTGTCGACAGTTAACGTTACCCTCCTTTTGTATAGACACATTTGAAGTTCCTACCTACCTCGCCCTCGCTACGCTACACCGCCTTAACAACCCGTCGTCTATACTAGTACAAATTTCGTCCCGACATCGTATCGCGTCATGAACGGCCAGATCCCCTCGCCTCATTTGAAATGGTACAATATACCGCTTCAGTTCAAAAATGAGGCACCTCTTATAAACTCAATTATAAGACGTGTACCATTCAACACTATTCAAGAGATCCTACTGTGATTGGGCAGAACTATCGGACACTCTTCAGTGGGGAATTACCACTAGAAAAATCAAAAAAACACACAAGTTCAATAACAGTTTATTTCGAGAATCTTCCAAATACATAAACTCAATGGTTCACCCTTACAATTTTTAAATAAATTGAAATTATGTCTATCATGGCTACACGAAATTGATATTCGAAAGGTCAAATTTTATGCTACCATGATAGTATAATATTGCACAGTAGGGCTCAATTAATAATTTATGATATATATACATTCTTTTGTACTTTTGGGTTACAATATTTAGTTAGCAAACAAAAAAGCATATAGATCAGGGGTTAGTGACGGGGTGTCATACAATTCGGCGTATGACAAAAAAGCCTAGGGAAAAAACCCCAGTAAAAAAAACCCTGGCTCCCCGTCTAAGTGTAAAAGTACAAAAATAAGCTGAAATATATTTGAGGGACTTCTTTCTTCAAGATTGATGGAGACAGAAACTTCTTCAAGTTGCCCACATCGAATCTGGAAATAAAAAGACAAAAGCAGAAAAAAGAACTGAATAACAAAAAATACGTATCATATTCGTTTGAAATTTATAACCCATTCCAAGAAAGAATCGGAAACATCATGAATAGCCCTAAAACGATCTCGAAATGTATACAGGGTGTTCGGCACATGGACCGTCAAATTTTTTTGGGGTGTTGGTAGGGTCATTTGCTACTTTTTCAGTCTTTGAACCTGGGTCCTTAGTAATACGGTTACGGAGGTATGATTTTTTTATTAGGTTTTTCTAAATTACCCAAAATATACCCCAAGAAGCCCCCTAACTTTTTTTGCGTGGGCTTTTACATGCATTTTTTTTATTGTATTAAGTCTACATGAGTGTGTGTTTAAAAAAAAACGTATTTATTGTTACAGATAACACCGTAAAATTAACACGTGGGCCTTTTATTAAAAAAAAATTATGAAAGTATGAAAACATCTCCACTCCTATTGAAATTTAAAAAAAGTTACAGCTATTACAAACTTAGTTTTATTTTAAAATGTTCTTTGGTTTATAACGTTGCTAACCATATGCTATTTACGTAAGTCAATAAATAAAAAAATACTACAAATAGTGTTTTAAATAAAAGAGCAAAGTAAGGACAGATTTTAGTAAAATACAGTTTTTGTATGATTGTTTATTTACAAAGTAAAATAACACGATTATTTAACGTAAATTCTGTTCGAACTGTTCTCTACTCCGAATGCACGCCCGACACCTTTTTCTGATTTCGACCGTTGCAGTGGCTAGCAACATTTCTTCTTTCATTACCACAAATGCCGCGTTTATGCGTTCAATCAACACCTCTTTTGTAGGTACCTCTGTGAAATAAACCAATTCTTTGGCTCTACCCCAGACATGTGTCTAAAGGTGTTAGGTCTGGAGATCTTGCGGGCCAAGGGATGGGGCCGGCTCTGCCTATCCATGAATTTGGAAAAGAGTTGTCGAGGTGATCTCGAACTTCTCTCAGGAAATGTGCCGGGCAACCGTCATGCTGGAACACAATCTTCAGCACGTCTTCATCGAAGGCCGGAACATCGGCTAGTAGCTCTGGCAGAGCATTCTGCAAAAAATGCAAATAAGCAGGCCCACTTAGTCGAGCCGGTAAATAGTGTGGCCCGATGAGATGTCTTCCTATCACACCAGCCCAAACGTTAACACTAAATTTTTGTTGAAAACTTATTTGCCTTTTCACTTGGGGATTCTCATCTTTAGGTGCCCAGTGATGTAAATTGTGCAGATTTGTTACTCCTTCTCGGTTAAAACAGGATTCCTCTGTCCACAAAATTCGTTTTAGAAACAAGTTGTCATCGACATCTGTGTGCAGCAAAAATCTACAGAATTCCAACCGTCTGGCAGGATCGCGTTCATGAAGACCTGCAAAAATTAATGAAATTCATTAGTCTGTGACGATTTTTTCGCAGTCAAAAGGACAAATTTATCAATAAAAAAGTTCATTTACCTTGTACCGGGGTGTAATGAAAAACGTGTTGATTGTTATCCCGAAGTACTGACCAAACTTTCCAAATCGTGAAGTTGAGTCTTTGAGCAACGACACGAATGCTTGTAGTTGGATCTTCTTCAAAGGCTTGAAGTATTTGATCGTCAACTGCTACATGGTGTTGCCTCACATTGACCCGAGGCTCTTGAAAATTTAAGTTTCCAGTCTCTCTTAATCGTCGATAAGTCGTCGAGAATGTTTCGTGGTGGGGTAATCTTCGATCAGGAAAATTGGCTTGATAAATCCTTTGAGCTGCACGAGCAACACCATCGGCCTTGCCATAGGGCACGTCCAAGATGCACGCTGGTTTTCTGAGTCAGATTGTCGGCGCCGATTGAGTCAGACTCGGCGAGCTTATCTTCCCATGCTAGTAAACCGAAGTGGCCATAGTGCACCTGCGCGCCGATTTCCTGCGCACAGGCAGTGTGACTCAGATTTTTACCGGAATGAATTGTTCATTCTGGTTTCAGACAACCTGCTAATCAGACTGTTTATTTTTGATCTTGTGTTCGAGTGTAAGTGTTTTATCATCACTTTAATTATGGATATCGACGAATTGATATCGAAAGTTCAGCTCAATCCACCAATATGGGATAAGCGCATCAAAGAACATTCCAATAGGAACATCGTTGATGCCTGTTGGAGAAAGATATCCTTGGAAATGAAGATTGATGGTAAGTACATTGATAATATGAAAATAAAAACAAACAAAAAAGGACATTAGGTTAAATTAAACAATTGCAAATAATATTGTTGTGGCTTACATTTTAATGAATACATCTTAAGTAAACAGTTTAACTTGACCATTATTAAGAAAGTTTTTGCAAAAAAGGCACTTATGTTGGGAAAAAATTCTCAGATCATTCATTGTCTTTGTAGGAGAGTGGGTATTTTTCCATGAACATTGCAAAAGTATTCCTAATTTCCTTTGCTGAACCCAGTTGCCTACCTTCCCTCTGCCACACCACTGAATCATTTGCAACCTCAACCTCTGTCATATGTCTTTGAAAGCCTTCACGTTCCAATATAGTGTTGTGAAGAACGCATATACACTTAATCATCATTTCTGTCAAATCAACCTCAGTTTCCAATTCTTTTTAGAGTATTCTCCGTTTTGCGTAGAGAATTCCAAACGCACATTCAACTGTTTTTCTAGCTCTTGATAGCCTGTTGTTGAAATTCTTTCTCCTGGGGGTTAAGGTTTTCCTCTTGTAAGGTGTCATTAAATGAGGTAGTAGTGGGTATGCCTGATCGGCCAACATTATGAAAGGAGCTTGGACATTGGTATTAGGCAACATTTCCGGTTCTGGAAATTTTATATCTCCAGATGCAATGAATTCGTGCAAGTGAGATGCAAGGAAAGTTCCGCCATCACTCTGCTTACCATATCCACCAACGTCAACGGTAATAAATTTGTAGGAAGCATCTACTAAACCTTGTAGAACAATGGAAAAGTACTTCTTATGGTTAAAAAACATTGAAGCTGAGCCATCCGGGCACTTGATTCTGATGTGTTTGCCATCGAGACACCCTATCACGTGTGGAAAGTTCCAAAGTTCAGCGAAATCCTTAGCTATATTAAAATCTTCTTCACATGGAGTTGGCATATAAATTGGTTGCAATTCTTCCCACATTGCAGTGACTGTCTCTTTCACTATCTTAGCCACTGTAGATTTTCCCATTCTAAAACTGAATGCCAACCCTCGAAATGACATACCCGTTGACAAAAACCTGAAACAAATTTATTATTTCAATGCAATGAAAGTACGAAATTATAGTTCTCTAATTGGTTTCAGGATCTGTACTTCGAAAGAAATGGAAGTACCTGAGGGACCAATTCAGCGTAGAGTGCAGTAAAATAAAGCCGGCAAGATCGGGGGACGCAGCAGATACTACAATTGAACCGAAATGGCCTCACTTCAAAGGTATGCTATTTTTGAAAGACGTAATCAAACCAAGAGCTTCTTCAAGCAATTAAAAAAAAACACTTTCCGCCATTGAAAACAGAGAGGAGGACACACAAGCCGAAGAAAACAATGAATTCGACTTTCAGCTTCCTGAAGACCTAGATATTAATGATTCCGGAAGAGGGCAAGAAAATTCTACTGACAATGTGGGTGAAGTCCAACCTACAGAGGAAAAAGAACCTGCCCAACCCTCTGCAAGTCTCCAAAAAAAAAAGAAAACGAGTGTTGGCCAATTCTGCCTATAATGAAAAGATTTTGCAATTGGAGCAGCAGAAATCAGACACAATTCAAAATGCTTTTCAAAGACAACCTGAAAATGACGATTTAATGTTTTTAAAAAGTCTCCTGCCTTTTATTTCGAAAATTCCACAAGAAAAAAAGCTTAGATTTCGGAGCCGGATACAGCAAGTTGTGGACGAGTTTGCGTTTGCTGAAAATCATTCGCAGCAAGGATCTCCAGTAACGTTTACAAGCAGTAGACCATCTACAGCTCTGTCAACGGGATCTTCCTATGATAGCAGGCCACCAACAGTCACGTCATATGACACTAGACCACCATCAGTCAACAACTTAAGTCAAATGCAGCCATCACCCGAAGGTGCATATACACCAAATCAAGAAGGGTTCTCAGGAGGCTCGAGCTTCGCACAGTCACTAAACGTATACAATTCTACTTCTGAACAATACAATTAACAAAAGTTAGCTGGTTCAATGTCATTTTTCTTTTATTACATTTGTGAACAAGATAAAACTTTAATTTCCCAGATGGCACGACAAGGGCCTTTGAAAGTTAAACGAAAACGAAATAGAAAATTAACAATGAAATTCTGACAATAAGAAAAAAATGACTCGAAAGAAAATCGAATGCTGGAGCACTGACTTTTGCCTACCTGGTTTCCCAGTACGGCTGAATCAACGTGTCCAAGCACTTAAACGAAAATAGTCACTTTTTCACTAGAGTTCGAATTTGTATGATTAACGAGAAATTTACTGCGAAGAAAAGTCCACTGCACCGGACGAGAGCGGTTTCAGTACCGTTCCTGGATGAACGCCGATTTCGTACTCGTCGTTGGACACAGGTCATATGCTCCAACATATGTTACGCGCCCATCGGGAAATGAATGACATCCGTGGGCCGCACGAAACGAGCAAGCAACTTGGAATAAATATGAATGAATGCAACTAATAATAATGAGTTGCAGTAACACCAGATGTTTGCAACATTGAACCTTAAATGTATTTGCTTATCTAATACAATTGGATATTTGTTCACATTTCCTTTTTACAAAAATTAAACAATTATAATTTATAAAAATGTGTTTCATTACCTCAAGGTGACATGCAGTCTCTCTTCAAATATGGGGTCTTGTGGTAATTCGCCCAATTTTTTGTCAGCCTGTGTTTAATTTTTGACAGGATAAAATAATATGTGTCCGGGCTCATCCTGAAATATTCAAAAAATCTGTTTTCGTCGGCAAGAAGTTGCGGAAAAAGATGTGTGTATTCCCCGTAAGTAGCTCTTAACTTATTAATAGGATGTACTTCACTTCTCACTGGTCTTAATTTCGACGCAACACTGTCACTAAGCAGCAATAAAGCTGCTGTCTGTTCTCTTGTAAGTTCCATGACAATGATCCAGTTCAGTGCCAGATACGGACAGGTACCGCCTACAACCTGCTTGCATTTTGGCCACACACCGGAGTCAGACACTCGGCGCCGAAAATCTGAATCTGACTTCCTGCTTATACCAGCGTGCATCTTGGACGTACCCATATGCCATCACCATATCAGCATACTCAGCGTTGGTGAAATTACGCATATCAACAACCAAAATTAAAACAACTGTAGCAAAAAGTCGATAAAAGTAACAAAAACAAAAAAATACAAATTTAAAAAACTGAACAACGCGGCACAGACACTTCCAACAGCAGAGACAGTTAAATCTCGAATGACGGTAGGGTCAAGTCAGCGGCGACTAACCCAATCCAACAGAAATAGTAATAATAATTCACACGCGTCTAAAACGGGCAGGTAAAATTTCCTTGCTCGCTGTGTTGTGTCGAAATCCGTACTTTTATTTAGGTGCGACTTTCTTCACTCTTCTGACTGAAACCTTATTTGCAGTATTATTTTTGGCGCTCTTGTTCACCCGAACAAAGTGCCTATCATTTTGCCCGAATGTCTGTAATTTTGGAATATCGAGCCGAAAATGGTCTCAATCGATTGGGTTCGACTCCCTGATGAAGAATTCGTGGCGAAAGTTGAGTCTGTCCGGCCGGCCGTATCCTCTCTAGCACCCAAAAGGAATCAGCTAGAGTTTTCATATTTTTAGAATAGGTTAATTGTCCAAATATCTCGGTCAAGTTCGTAATTGGGCCAAATCCGTCGGATGGTTCAGTAGTTATGAGCATCTGAAATTTTGTTTCCTCAATAACTACTAGAATATCCATCCGATCAAGTTAATACTTGTAATGTTATTGAGGGAGGCTGAAACGAAACGGCTTGCAAAATTTCGCAGAAATCGTCGGGCTAGAAAATTTTTAAAAATTCCCCAAAAAAATTTTCAATACTCAATATCTCCTAAGACTTCATTTAGATTTAAATAAAAATCCGTATATATATTGAGGTTACCGATATCTTACTCATCCTAAAATTTCATTGTCGTAGCTTTCCCCCTTCTGAAGATATGATCATTTTTTTCATTTACTCAAGAGAAAAATAGAAATGTCATGAAGTCCGAGTTTTGTCATTGAAAGATTTGCCATCACAGATCGATATTCGTTTGACAACTTGCGGACCTAGATATCAGTGTCAGTTGGCGTAATATCAATCAAAATTTTCATAGAATTCATAGAGGTAGAATTCGATGTCGATGACGTTGTCAAAATTCAGAAAAGCACAGACGTAATATTAATCAAAAAATTTTTTATCATAGAGAAAGAATTTGATGGAGTTGTCAAAACTCAAAAAAAACAATGACGTAAGTTTTTAGGAGAAGCATAGAACAAAATTTGGTGAAAATTATGAGTAGTTATTTTCAAATTGAGATAAAGGTTTGTTTATTCATTAGGCTTTCATATATACATCACATTGTCCCATAGTACGGAAAAAGACTATTGTTCACCCGATCAGAGAGCTTATAGATTTGTTAAGGTTTGAATATTTACTCGCAAGTAGGTCAACAAGAGCGCCAAAGCAATCTGACCTCACGTCAGTGCTTTCTAAATTTATTTTTATTGACTTACGTAAATAGCATATGGTTAGCAACGTTATAAACCAAAGAACATTTTAAAATAAAACTAAGTTTGTAATAGCTGTAACTTTTTTTTAAATTTCAATAGGAGTGGAGATGTTTTCATACTTTCATAATTTTTTTTTAATAAAAAGCCCACGTGTTAATTTTGTGGTGTTATCTGTAACAATAAATACGTTTTTTTTAAACACACACTCATGTAGACTTAATACAATAAAAAAATGCATGTAAAAGCACACGCAAAAAAAGTTATGGGGCTTCGAAGGGTACATTTTGGGTAATTTAGAAAAACCTAATAAAAAAATCATACCTCCGTAACCGTAATACTACGGACCCAGGTTCCAAGACTGAAAAGGTAGCAAATGACCCTACCAACGCCCCAAAAAAATTGTCGGTCCATGTGCCGAACACCCTGTATATGGGACAACTATTGATGAGATGAGGTATTGTTTCTTCTGCTTCTCCACATTCACAACTTGCGCTAGGAACTGAGTTCCATCTGAATACCATGCTATTGGTACGACGTTCTCAAACGATTAAGATCTCCAAATTTTTCTTGGAAGATCAAAATCAGGAATTCAAGAATTTCAGAAGGGTCAGAAACGAGATACTTATTGAACATTTCAGAGTTCCACTCAGTCTTCCATAATTCTTTATCACATTCACATTGAAGAACGTATTATGCCATATGGTTTGCGTGACTTCAATGTGTTGTTGATGACTCGTCCGAAGCTAAGGAGCTCGGATGGGAGTTTATCGCATACAATATCTAGCTCGGACATAGCGCCAAGTGATAACCATCTGTTCCTCTCCATGGCGAACGCCCTTAGTGGTGTAAAGTTGAACTCAAAAGAGGCTTGTGAAAAGTGGCTGTCCGAGTTCTTTGCAAATAAGGAGGGGGGCTTCTACGAGGGAGGTATTATGAAGTTGCCGTCTAGATGGAAACAGATTATCGAACAAAACGGCGCATATTTGAACTACATCCGATCACTGTAACACTTTTCATAAATCATCGAATAAAGAGCAAAAAAACGGAAGGGAAATATTTGACAACCTATTATACAGGGTGTCCCGAAAACAATGGATAAGCCTGCAACTATAGATAGACACTGTCGTGGTCTAACTTATTCCAAATTTTGACCTTGATGAAAATTCCACGGTTTCCGAGATATTCATGGTTTTCGTATTTTTAGAAAATTTACAAGTGTGATTAGTTTTTCTAGTGCCATTTCTACAAATGGAGAGGAGGGGTATTTCGATAGGGTTTTTTTTTATTTCACATGAGATAGTTCAGCTATCGGAAACAAAGACTTAAATTCATCAAACTAGTGTGCTGATATTTACTTCTTCTTACGGTGCCCTGTTCTTAAGGACGTTGGTGATTACATTTGCCCTTCTCAGTTTATTTGTTGCAGCTCTGAATAATTCTATAGAGCTCATATTAGTCCATTGTAATAAGTTCTTAAGACTTCTAGCACCAGAATATTGTTCATTGAAACGGAAAAAAAAAGAAAAACCAAATCATTTCTGGTGCCTTCTCTCTTTTTGTTTATGAGGATATTCACTTTTCCAAATGTGACAATTTTTTCTACTGAATTTCATTGCTGAATTTGGCCTCATCTCACCAAACTATCTTTTTCAAAAATTTTTCATTATTTTCAAGTTTGTTCAACATTCTTCTACAGATATTCAATCTTTTTTTGTAGTAACCTGGTGTGTGTAAACGTTCCCAAATTTATAGTAATGCATTTTGTGTTTTGTCAAAATTCAGTTCACTGACCTTCTACATAGATTGGTTTCATGAGCTGTACGTCGAATTGATGAATTTTTATTCGCTTCGAAATAAGTCAAAACAGTACTTTCATTGTCCTCTTTATCAAGTATCCTTCTTTTGTACTTTCTTGATGATCTTACACTTTCAAACCATTGAGAATTTGAAACATATTACCTGAAGATCTTCGCTGTTATAGAGGGTAAATGGGTATACTTTTCATTAAAAGCCCGACAGGTTCGAATATCGATTCATTTTGTGAAAGCAAACATCTATTTAGATCCGATGAATTTACCTCTACATTCAACATAATTCCGGAAAATCCCGAATAACTCGGAAATTACTGGATTCAGGAGCAAGATCATCTTAGAGTAGTACCTTTATTTTCCTTCGCAGAATCCAACACAAATAAAAAAAATAAGATTCTAATTTTAAAAACAGAAGTTATAGCCAATTTGTGATCAAGGTTTCCAACACAAAATTTGAAGCACCCTGTGCTGATATTTACTTCTTCTTACGGTGCCCTGTCCTTAAGGACGTTGGTGATAACATTTGCCCATCTTAATTTAGTTGTTGCAGCTCTCAATAATTCTATAGAGGTCATATTAGTCCATTGTCGTAAGTTCTTAAGACTTCTAACACCAGAAGATGGTTTAACAACCGAAACCGGTCGTGTAATAGTATTAATAAAGTGAAAATTAGACAAAAATAGTTGTTTTCTTTTAATATTCAAGATGGATTTTCACAAAATAAATGAGTCATCAGTTCATTCTATTAGTAACAATTGTTTCAATTAGCGATCAAGGATCAAACAACAGATAATAATATAATAATAATGTTTATTCAGTATTCTCATTTACATAAATAAACAGATTTAGTTACAGAGGTTATTGAAATTAACCTGTTCGTAACTATGCTGAAACACAATTTTAATACTAAAAAGTACTGCCTAGTACAACAAAAAGCAATGAAATAAAAAGCATCATCAACCAAATCACAAAAAAAAAAAACTCACAAAGGATGCATCTATCAATATAAATCAGTACCCCCAAAGGAACATAATAAATCCATAATTGCTACAATAATACTTCTTATCCCCTCTTACATAGACAATAACCCCATCATTCTTATTTAGTTTACCCTCTTTATAAATGATATCATAATCAGGGATATAGTACAAATTAATGTTTGATATATGAAAAGTTTCCGTCAGTACAATGACTTCATAATTAATTGAAACACTCTCCAGGAATGCCGTGAATTCTGCATAATTTGCGGAAATACTTCTTATATTCATATGTAAAATGCTTAGATTGTTCTTAAAAATAAAATTTTTTGCATCAACTAACTTACTAATTATTTTGATATCATATGGAATATGTTCGTAATCTCGAACGAAATTATTCATATTTATTTAAATTCTAAAGGTTAACATACAAGAAAGGACTCCTATGATTATTTAAAGATCCTCAACTGAAACATCGATAGCAGTAAACTACCTTATTATCCTCCTACTTTCTTTTCCTGATTCTTTCCATATCTCGTACGGATCCTATCCTGGTTCACCTGGACTATCGTCTTGGCCCCTGCAGCCGTATCTCCTTTTGCCTGTGTCTTTTTCTCGTACAAAAATAGTTTTTTCTGTGTGGACAAATGTTTATGGGAGAGATTTTTTGTTTGGTAGTTCTTATCAGTATCTGACGTCGAAGGGTTAGATTCTATTACGTTGATTGTCGAAACTTCTTCTTCGCCTGAACTTTCCAACTCTTCTAATGTGTATACTATATATCTTGTCCAACTACCAATTTATTTCCTTTGATGTAAGATTTTTCTGATGAATTCGCTCTAGTGTGTACTAAGAATTGTTTCAATTTTTTCATCTCATTACGTTGCTGTGTAGTCAGATCATTCGCAATTGATACATCAGTGCCCTTTAGTTGTCTCACCCTTTCAAAAATCTGTCTCTTCTTGTGATAAGAAACAAATTCGACCTTAATTGGACTATTTTCCTGTTTTTCAAGTGAGTAGTAGTCACTAATATCTGATTTTCCTACTTGAACATCTAATAGGCGGTTTATTCCTTCAGCAAGAAGTTCTACTGTTGAAAAAGAACTTCTGTTAAGGCCAAATATGACTATATTATTTTTCCTACACCAACGGTCAGTTTTTTCTAGACGATTTTTCAAGTCCTTGTTTTCCCGTTCAAGGGCCTGGTTCTTAATTTTCAGTGCCTGAACCTCCAATAATAACTTTGATTCCAACTCTATAATGCAGTTTTTGACTTCCTCTTTGGAACTTTGAACTTCCTCCAGAATTTTCCTCAATGTTATCACGTCTTGTTCAGTCATCATCAAGTTTACATTCTATTGTGTGGCACACTTTAGATTTCCTTCACTAGACATCCGTTTCATAGCATATGTTGACATACGGAATCTCATGTGTTTGTTTTCCATTCAGGAATTCTAAAATGGAATAATTTTTATCCAACTTCAGACGAACAAGTCTCAAATGTCAAGATTTCAACCAAATTGGACAAGTATCTTTTCCCTGATTTGTGCACTAATTTATCTTATTCATATATTCAGTTATTTTCTTCTTAAACTTCGCCTGTTTGGGTATGATAACTTTCAAACGTTATTGAATTCACACGCATCTGTTCACCTCGGTAGTCGGCATACCAATATCTTTATAAACTGCTAGAAGCATCAAAAAGTAAACCATTTTTTTCAACAGGCATAAAATTTTAGCTCTTCACGACCCTCCGCATCTAATCAAAAATGTGGGGAATTCATTAATGAAATGGAATATCACAGTGGGTGGGAGTACTGTTTCATGGAGAGATATAAAAAAAATGTACGACATCGAATCGTCGAATTCACTATCCTCTCATCATTCCCTTCTAAAAATAACAGAAACTGAAATCAACCCCAATGCCTTTCAGAAAATGATAGTGAGATTAGCAACTCAAATTTTTAGTAGGACATTTTATTGTACCATAATGACAGTAATCTCGAGTGGTGAGCTCAATTCGTCAAGTTCCAAGGCCACTGCTAATTTCCTATTGAAAATGAATGATCTTTTCGATTGTCTAAACTGTCATGGACACTTTTATGGTAATTATTTAACACGAGCGTTATCTGATAAGAATACTGCAGTTGAACAAGTTTTAATGGAATCAATAGGCTTCATTGTCTTGGACATGATTGTCATTGTATTTGTAACATGTAAACTTGAAAAAGGCTCAATGTACGCCGAAACATAAATAGTAAAGTATTAATAAAAAAAAGATGAAATCCTAATTTCAATCCAGTGCTCTAATACCAAGAAAATTGGTTCTAAATTATATATATATATATATAGCTACAAAGGTTTTATTGCCTATATGCGGGCACGCAACGTTCTAACTTGAAAGATAGGAAAGACAATCAAAAATTGATTGAAAATTAAAAATTGTCTTTCCGTAGTGCGCCAAACGTGATTAGCTCGCACTACGGAAAGACAATTTTTAATTTTCAATTTTTGATTGTCTTTCCTATCTTTCAAGTTATATATATATATATTTATCAATATGTATTTTTCTTGTGCTATATTATATATAAAGGCGTATTGTCCTAGGACAATACCGACCAGAAGAGAGCAAAAATGAACAATGTCGATTTATGATTTATGTATACTGAAGAAGGCGGATGCGCTGAAACGTTTATACAAAATAAATTTGTTTACAACTTTTTTAATAGACCTAGATGCCCAATCAATTCAAACTCAATATATATATATATATATGCTTGGTCTGGCCGACTCACTCCTAGAGGGCACGAGCCGTCACTGCTGCGCGTACTTTTAGATTTGGATTGCATTCCATCATGAGTGGCTACCTTGAAAGTTATTATATAAAAAAAATTCCAACTGTCAAAATGATCAAGATGTCCATCTTTTGACAGAGGAGGATTTGGGCGGCTCAAATATTGTAGGGATAAGTGTGGATAGTAGCACAAATTCCATTTCTGCCTCAGATTAATCTGAAGATCCTGAAACCACCGAGGTTGCGGTCGAAATTAATGATGAGTGCGATGTACCTACGAGTAACCTAGAATTTAATTCCAGTGCTTATTCTATTCATTCTATTTGTTTGTGTAACAAATTCAGGAAAAAATTTAAATGTGACAAATGCGAAAAAAACTTCCTCATCGATAATATTGAAGATCAGGGAGACAAAGGCTTTTATATTTCTAATAGAAACTATATAAATTCAAATGAGACAATTCGTTTGAAAATCCTTTCAATCGACTTTATATTGATAATTCGAAATGGTCATAGAAGATATTTTGTCAACCAAACCAGAAAAAATAAGCATAAGACGATATATTTTACAAAAATTGAATAAAAAACTATATCGATAAAAAACTGGTTAGCGGAATTCCATTCCGTTTGAGCAGATCAACGGATATACATACTGACACAATTAGTTAGAGTTAAATTATTCAAAAGATCTATGCTCAAAACGATGGAAAATTGCAATAAAAGAAGAAAACTTAATATGATGAAAAATGCTTAATATTTATCTACGTTAGTGCAATGGAATACATAAAGGCCAATTCAAAAGAAGAATTATTAAGCGATTATGTGAAGAAATGGAGAGGTATTTCGATATGGTTTTTTTTAATTTCACATGAGATAGTTCAGCTATCGGAAACAAAGACTTAAATTCATCAAACTAGTGTAAAAAGTTAGAAACTCGTGAATTACAAAGAAAAATTGAAAACTAAATGAAATTTCCTTCAACTTTGATGAGCTACAGTGTAAAAAAAATGTACGACGCCCCTGGTAGATATCATCTTAAAAACTTGCTCAGTTATTGCAGATTCCAAAAAGGTATCATAAGCCTAGGCATTCTGTAGTTTTTCATTCTCGTTACTACATACTTGATTACCAAATAGTCGAAAAATTTCGAAAAACTGTTTTTGTTTAATCGTTATTCTGAGCTCATGTGTTAATGTAAATGTATGATTATACTCAGCTATTTTGATTTGTCTTTCAAAAAACTTCAATATTATTACTAAATTACTATTCATTGGAAATGAATGAAGAATACAAAATAAAACAATAAGTTCATTATTCATATCGAACATTTATTCATAATAAATGTTCAAATTGACGTCCTTGCGCCCTTATACAGGGTCTTTCACGTGGAACCTCACTCATATTTATACGCAAAACTACTGAACGTATTTTCATGAAATTCATCACTTATAAGTATTTCACGATGCTGATGAAATCTAAAATATTTTCAAGGCATGAGCACCTCCGGTTTTTCCGGAAATGACGTCAACTTCCGTTTTTCAAATTACAACACCATTTTTTATTGCAGAAATAGATTCCTTAGAAAATTTCAAGTTATTTTGATGTAACATTTTTCAGTTTTGCTTGGAAAATTCTCTCTGAGCGGGAAAATTCGAAAAAAAAATCGAAAATAGAGCTCCGCTGAAACAAGAATAACTTCGAGGTTTTTGGATGGAAAATTTTCATTTTTGGGATTTTTCAAGATGTAAGATTGATGTATCCATTTTAAAAATCGAAATCGCGATTCATGATACAGGGGGTGAAAAAATCGCTTTCAAAGTTAGGGATGACAACATCGTGAAAAATCAATTTTTTCAAATTAGAACCCCATTTTTTTATGGCAGATATTGAATTTACGTTAAAAAATAATGTGAATGTATGCATCACACCCTTGCCCTAAAGTGGATATTTTCTGAGTTATTCACAAAATCTGTTTTTCGTCTTGAATTTTCAGCTATTTCTTTTCCCTTCACGCCAAAAAGATGAAATTTTCAGGAACTGTTACTTAAACCATGTTTTAGATTTCACTACCCTAATATGCAAGAGAAAAAAGTTACAGGTTGTTCTTAAATAGATGGCGAATTTGCATTCGAATTTGTATCGGAAACCTCTTTATTTCAACTAATCGGCCATCGGTTTTCTCTCCAGTGATAAATAAATAATTCCTTATGAACCATATGCAAACACTTACCATGTTTTACATTTTTTTTTAAATGATAGATATCATTAATTACATTGGCTACTTGCGATTGAATACAGGGTCTTTCACGAGGAACCTCACCCATATTTATACGGGAAACTACTGAACGTATTTTCATGAAATTCAGCACTTATGAGTATTTCACGATGCTGATGATATCTAAAATATTTTCAAGGCATGAGCACCTCCGGTTTTTCCGGAAATGACGTCAACTTCCGTTTTTCAAATTAAAACACCATTTTTTTATTACAGAAATAGATTCCTTAGAAAATTTCAAGTTATTTTGATGTAACATTTTTCAGTATTGGTTGGAAAATTCTCTCTGAGCGGGGAAATTCGAAAAAAAAATAGAAAATAGAGCTCCGCTGAAACAAGAATAACTTCGAGGTTTTTGGATGGAAAATTTTCATTTTTGAGATTTTTCAAGATGTAAGATGTAAGATTCAAATTAGAACCCCATTTTTTTATGGCAGATATTGAATCTACGTTAAAAAATAATGTGAGTGTATGCATCACACCTTTGCCCTAAAGTGGATGTTTTCTGAGTTATTCACAAAAAACTGTTTTTCGTCTTGAATTTTCAGCTATTTCTTTTCCCTTCACGCCAAAAATATGAAATTTTCAGGAACTGTTACTTAAACCATGTTTTAGATTTTACTACCCTAATATGCAAGAGAAAAGAGTTACAGGTTAATCCTAAATAGATGGCGAATTTGGATTCGAATTTGTATCGAAAACCTCTTTATTTCAACTAATCGGCCATCGGTTTTCTCTCCAGTGATAAATAAATAATTCTTTATGAACCATATGCAAAAACTCACCATGTTTTACATTCTTTTTTTTTAATGATAAATATCATTAATTACATCTGCCAAATTCCTCTTTATTCAGTAGCATTTTGTGTTTACTATTAATTTGGTGATAATTCGTATTAAGTTATAAAATCGATCACTATGCCTAATCTTACCAATGAAAATTATTTAAATCTCATTCTACTTCATGGAGAATGTAATAAAGTTGTAGATAGAACGATTCGACTGTTCATTGAGAGGTTTCCTGACCGACCCAGACCAACGAGAGATACCATTGATAGAACCATGACAAACTTGAGAAATGTCGGATCTTTCGTTAAGAAAACTATACACAGAGAAAAAAGTGTAATAGAAGATGAGAACAACGAAATTACAGTTCTTGCATATTTTCGTGTGAATCCTCAAAATTCTCTCAAAGATGCCGAGATTGCTCTGGGATTATCTCAATCGAGTGTATGGAGGATATTAAAAAAACATAAAATGCACCCATATAAATTCAATAGGGTACAGCATTTGAAGGAAACTGATTTCGTCAGGAGAACAGAGTTTTGTGAAGCTATGATGATTCGATTTCAAGAGAATGAAAACTTTTTGGACTGTATAATTTGGACAGATGAATCTAAATTCACAAAGAATGGTTCTTTCAATAGGCATAACAGTCATAGTTGGGATGAAGAGAACAACCACCACATCAGAAAATGGAACTTTCAAGAGACCTGGAGTTTCAATGATTTTTGCGCCATCAAAAATAATGCAATTCTCGATGTTCACATTTATGATGGGACTTTAACTGGTAAGATAGAACACTACACATGTTTGCATTATTTAAAGAATGTTCTCCCTTAGGAGATAGATATTCTGAGATATTGACTCAAATAATTGAGCCGCTCGTACAGAACCATAATGACTTATGGTATCAACAAGATGGCCTCCACACAATTCACTCAATGTGTCAAATATCCTATACAGGCTATTTGAAGATCGATGGTTGGCGAACAATGGTCCACATCTTTGGCCACCACGTTCTCCCGATTTTACTCTTTTAGACAATGTTTGGGGTAGGATAAAAAATATAAAAAATTTTGTCTACTCAACTCCCCTGACTGATAAAGAGGACTGCATAGAACGAGACAGAAATGCGTTCAGGTTTGTTTAGATTTTTAGATTTATAGTTTTGAAACTCAATTTGGTTTTTAAACACTTTTGCAGATCTCTTCCTCCCGATGAAATAAGAAGAGCAACGCACGAAGCATTCCTGAGACGTATAAATAAATGTCTAGAAATTAACGGTCAAAACTTTGAGCAACTTCTCTAGTTATAACTGCGAGAGTTTGCCATGGTTCTCCTAATAGTAACTTGAAGTCGGTTTCAAGAAGCGGTGAAAAATCTACAGCATGGTTCAAGTAACAGTTCCTGAAAATTTCATCTTTTTGGCGTGAAGGGAAAAGAAATAGCTGAAAATTCAAGACGAAAAACAGTTTTTTGTGAATAACTCAGAAAATATCCACTTTAGGGCAAGGGTGTGATGCATACACTCACATTATTTTTTAACGTAGATTCAATATCTGCTATAAAAAAATGGGGTTCTAATTTAAAAAAAAATGATTTTTCACGATTTTGTCATCCCTAACTTTGAAAGCGATTTTTTCACCCCCTGTATCATGAATCGCGATTTCGATTTTTAAAGTGGATACATCAATCTTACATCTTGAAAAATCTCAAAAATGAAAATTTTCCATCCAAAAACCTCGAAGTTATTCTTGTTTGAGCGGAGCTCTATTTTCGATTTTTTTTTTCGAATTTTCCCGCTCAGAGAAAATTTTCCAACCAAAACTGAAAAATGTTACATCAAAATAACTTGAAATTTTCTAAGGAATCTATTTCTGTAATAAAAAAATGGTGTTGTAATTTGAAAAACGGAAGTTGACGTCATTTCCGGAAAAACCGGAGGTGCTCATGCCTTGAAAATATTTTAGATTTCATCAGCATCGTGAAATACTCATAAGTGCTGAATGTCATGAAAATACGTTCAGTAGTTTCCCGTATAAATATGGGTGAGGTTCCTCGTGAAAGACCTACGCTCTACACCTTTTAATGCGACGTATTAATTTGAGCCGCTGTATTTTGGATACGAGCCCGTAACTCCTCAATCGAAGATATTGGCTTGGAGTAGACTAGATCTTTTAGGCAGCCCAAATAAAAAAACCCCGGTGATCTCGGGGGCCATGAAATAGGGCCAAGCCGGCATATCCACCTTCGAGGGTATTCTACATTCAGGTGATTTCTCACTCTTACTGCGTAATGAGCTGGGCACCCATCATTTTGGAGCCACATATTACGCCTTCTGCCAAGGAAACATCTTCTAATAGGTCGCTTAATTGATTTTCTGAAAAATCGAGATAAATCTCACTATTTAGTGTGGCGGGAAGTTCATAAGGCCCGATCACCCGTCCATCAATAATTCCAGTCCCCAAGTTGGATTTAAATTGATTCTGTGATCAATTTTCCCCTCATGATATGCGGGTTTTTTAGTTTCCCAGCTATGCAAATTGTGGATATTTAAATAGCCATGTTTTCGGCTTGAGGACTCGTCAGTCCATAAAATTTTATTAAAAAATTGTGAATCCTCCCGCATTTTATGCAGCATTATTCTGCAGAATGAAAACCTGCGTGCATAGTCAGCACTTTGGAGTGTTTGTACCGTTTGGATATGAAAAGGATGCAGATAGTGTTTGTTTAGTATACGATGGACTTTGCTTTCTGCTATGCCGGTTCGACGTGCAATTCAACGCATAGACTACCTATAGATAGGCAACTTTGGCATCAATTTTGATCCCGGCTTCGAAAGCTCAACTTACAGCGCCATCTTTAGTCATTGCCTAGTTGATTACAGATTCCTTTCGCACAACGTTCCGTCTCGTGGCGCCCTCTTGTGCATTTTATATGAGTTATCATAGGATTCCACGCAAGCGCAGATTGAATCCCATATTTTTATTGGATTTGAAAAAAAAATACATTTGAAATGATCATAATTATTTTAATCTGCTGAAGATCGTCACAATTTCAATAAAAAAATATCATTTGATCAGAAAATTGTGACAATTTGAAGCAGATTAAAAGAGTTATGTTCATTTCAAATATATCTGCTCTTCAAATCAAAGAATATACTAATCTTTAGAGGATGAAAGGAAATAAACAAAAAAGAAACTTTAGAAATATATATATAATGCAGTAAATAATCAATTTACAAAAATTTCAATATCGAGGGAAGAATAAACGAACCAACAATAATTATGCAACAATTACTCATCAAGTTATGGAAATACATTAAAAGAATAAATTAGAATATTAGTGACAAATATATCAATTTAAGCATCTTTTAGATACGTTTTCGGATGACATCTTCATTATTGGATCATAAGATCTTATTGTTTTTTTTCCCGATAAAATTTTATTAATAGTTCTGTCATAAAAGTACAGAATTAATTTCATGGCAAAATCAATAAACTTATTAACTGAAATTCCATTAATTTGGCGTTTCAACGGTAAATCTCACATATCCGTTGAAGTATTCTAGGAATCTTCTGATAAACGATTTTTATGAAACCAACTATTAGTGGAATACCCAAAACTATAATCAATAACCATGAGCAGTTCACTTATATATAAATACCTTGTTGCCTCAAAGTTTCTTCAGGAGTTCTGGAAGGTAGAAAAAATATGTCATCATTATGAGGGCGGCTTACATAATCTGAAAGATTATTGAAATTACAAAAATGATATATATATTCTTTTGAACTTTTGGCTTACAATATTTCGTTAGCAAACAATAAAGCATACAGATCAGGGGTTAGTGACGGGGTGTCATACAATTCGGCGTATCACAAAAATGATAATCATAGGGAGTAGAATGAATTACTTGGCAAATGAAGTGTTGGTAGGGCAAATCTTTTCAGCTTTCCATGTGGGTCTATACAATCCATATGAAAATGCTTTATGCAAATAACGCTTTTGGATGAATGAAGACATGGATTTCCGATTCTTTCCAACCAAACATTTCTAACACTTGTTAGAACTTGTGTAATGAAAAACCTAGAAAGAAAACAGTGTTAGAAACTGTCCCAAATTTTTACTAATCACAAATTACTACACGAATATGAAATTGCTACAGAAAATATTAATTCACAGTACATTTTTAGTGAGTTATAAGTTAATCCAAAACCCCTACTTATATGAATGCAACACATACCTTTTGACATTACTATCACTGTAGCAATTGGGAACACAGCAAGAATAAAGCATTTCAATTAAATTAAATTGAATAAGTTGAAGATGAATACCTCTCTAGCTGAATAACACTACTTTTTGAATTAAAAATAAGTAGTTTATGTATGGAATAAACCTAGAACACGACACAGGAAAAAAACTGGCGTTGACATAGATAACATGAAAGTTCACGGTCGTCAAAGAATAGTCCATCAAGACCGAGATTCGATAAAATCCGTTTTTACCGATCATTAGGTACTGAGAATTTCTAATTTACCGATCCGCTTTGGAAATGACTAAAGATGTCTCTGCCGCTCGTCGAAGAAAAACGTGACCACCTTTGTAGTGGGCGAGTTCCCACCCCCTGATTCAACGCACATATCGTGTAGAATCTTCTTGAATATTTTCGAGCACTTGGTCTTCATCGTCGTCTCCTGGCCTTCCGGTTCCTGCACCACTAACACCTCTTCCTGCAGTATGAGTTATGAACTTGAATAAAAATTCGATAATCCGGGTGACGTGAGTTGGGTTACCTAGCGGGTACAATGAAAAATTTTTGGTTAATTTCTAAATAGGTACTTATTTTAATCATCATGAGTCATCATTATTACATCTGCATAAAGTCGAGCAGCAGCATTGGAATTTCCTTGACACTCACCATAAATGAAATGCATGTTTGCATGTTCGAGTGGCGTGTACATTTGTCTAGGCATGTTCAGAGTCCGACACAATCCGAAACAATAATGAAACAATATCCAAATCATAAAGCTAGTCAATTCAAATATAACAGTAAAAAAATTTCAAAAAAGTGCCAGTAGAACACTATAACCATAACAACACTTTTATGAAAATTCGTTCACAGTCAGTTTCAAAACTATTGTCAAGGGTAATACCACTAGAGGTGAGAATTTTTTGAGAACACTCTTATTTTTTGGGAATTATGCGTTTAAATTTCACGAAACAAAGTTATCCTTAAAATACCACGAGCCGAAGGCGAGTGGTATTTCGGAATCACTTTGTTGAGTGAAATTTGTATAATTTTCAAAAAACGACAGAGTGTTTCAAATCTCGTGTGGTATTTGGAAAGATCATTCAACAATATAAATCAAACGAAATAAAAAATAGTTTTTTATTCAAAAATAACCAGATAGAAGCATAACAACAAATTTTTCATTTTTATTCTCAAAATAATAATTATTGATAGTACAATTATTATACACATTACGAGCATTATTTTCGAATGATGAAGTAGATACTGATGTTGTTTCTTGAAGGACATTTTTTTCATTCCTTATGGCTGTGATTATTTTTTTGTGATGTTGTTGGTCCAGTCGGAGATACGGTTTCACTGACGCTGCAGAAGAATGGCCTGTTATCTTTATCAGCTGTTCCTCGCCAATCCCTGCTTTGGCTAATTGGCTGACAGCAGTAGCTCGATGCGAGTGGTTGGTTATCTTCGACTTGGTTGTGTTGATGCCAATGAGTTTTGCCGATTCTTTTGTCCATTTAGCTATCGTATTGGGACCGACTGGGGAGTTTTTGAACCATGAACCATATTTCCAATTCTTATGTGGAGTAAGGAATAGTCTTTCAGTGGTTATGTTTGCAGTTCTTTTGGATACAAGTAGCTTATATAACCTCACCGGGCAAATATCTTCTTCAATATTGGGAGTCAGCCATATCGTTTCCGCACATTTTTGGGCACCACCTTGTCTTGTTTTAGAAAATATCATTAGTCTTTTTTGCAGATAAAATCATTCCTCATCTTTTCTCCTAAATTGCACCATTCTTGAGATATTTGAAGTTGTAAGGAATTGAATCGATATAATTTTGTCCAAATTTTCTGATTTTCCCAAATCCAACTCTGTGCTGAAATGATTCAATAATCAGATTTGTTCAATGTTGCCATATTTTATGTCTTTATTAAATATTTCTACAGAAGGTTGGGGAAATCTCTCCAGTCTATGGTTCCACCACTAAACAATATAGATGAAATTAATCACTGAACAATTTTTGTCTTACATTCACCATAAAATCTAAATTGCCATTTGATGTATTCATTGTTAATGATGTCTAGCACCTTGTTTAATATTTAATCCAGAATAATATTCCATAATAAATAAAGAAAAAGTTTTCCATCACTCTTCGGTATATTTTGACCGTTGAAATAGGTAAAGTATTTTCTGTCAGGACCTGTTAAATTGAAGACTTGTCTTTATGAAGAGCTGGTTTTTTATAGCTTTCAGGGTTCATAAAATTATATCTATTCTAACATAGGAATGCTGCAAATTGAGCTCATATGAGTTTTAAAAACTTCGAACCCAGTCTCCTAGCATTGTTTTATACCTTTATTATCTTTATTTCATACACCGATTCAACCTTGTTCACAAACTTAAGAGATAATAGAATTTGACTTAGTTTTAATATTTCTGATTGTTTGTTATAATGCATGGTTAATTAAAATTCAATCAATATTGAAACTGGAAGCTATAAGCTCATAAACAAGAAAGATTAGAATAGAATGCATTTTCTGACCATAATCATTTCATACTGAATTGAATAATTTAAAACTATCGATATTATCCTTCCAATATTTTCCACATTTTTTTGAAATAAAGCTACAAGTAACTGTTGACAGTTTCAAACAGAATCAAAACAACAAGGGACCACAGAACACTTTTTTATTTGGAACTACCCACCACAGAGACGTTATAATTTTTCAATGTGATAATAATTCACTCTAATTATTCTGAGGAAAATTATAACTAAAGATCAATAATAGTTACAGATATTATCTTTCATTTAAAAAAAAACATTGCAAATATTAATTATTTCTCTCCTGGGGCTCGGTAATAAATTAATATTTTATGGTAAGGTATTAAAATTTGACATAATCTATGAATAGCCATTATTCAATATTTATGTTCTTGTTTACGTAATTAAAACAGATACTCTGATTATAAAAATCAGTAATCAGTAATTATAGTCTAAACAGAATAGATTCATATTAATGATTTAACAAGAAATGTTTTATTAAAGAACACCTAGTTGATTTTTCAAAATCAAATTTAGGTATTTCTTCAAGAAAGTATAATTGCACACCTAAATCTGGAAATTGTAATCTATCCAGGTAAATTTTTATTGGGATTCAGTACAGAAAATAATCATCAAGCAAAGTAACATCACTTTAAAATGATTATTCGTAGTGACATCATTCATTGTTGTTGAAGATTTGGGAAAAGATTTTCATATTTTTAACAGTATGATATTAAGAGACCTCATAGACCTGTTCACTGGCCTCTGTCAAGGAGAAGAAACTTCAGAAATATCAGTGTTTGGAAAATCCTAGATGATTTTTTCTGGCTTTGAGTGAAAAAAAAGGCACAGTGACAACCTCTTGCCTTGGAAGTTTTCATAGAAATGATGGTTTTCATGATTTGGAAATTTTAAGAAGAAAATTACAAATGTATGATGATAACACCCAATAATTCTGAGGTTTTTTTGGAAAATCTCACTAGAAAGGCATGGTTTATAATCTTGAAGTAAAAAGAAAATATAGTAGAACAACAAAAATCTATGTTTATGGTGTTGAACTTTTTTTATCAAAAAATTAGTATTTTGTATCTTCCTTCTGGATATGGACCTCATCGGATGAAACATGAGTGAGTGAATCATTTCTTAGAGGGAAAATAATGTTTTTAAACAATTCAGATTCAATAGTGGATGCTGTGGAAGGTATTTTTCATTCAAACTAAACTGGACTACAGAGGAGTATTTGCCCAATGTGAAAACTTAAAATGCTTATAACTTTTCAAAGCACCTGAATATAGAAAAACCGTAATGGAAAAAGTGTTTCTTTTGATCTCAAGAACCTATGGTTTAAATTAACGCAGTGGTCAAAGACTCAACCTGTATATGATTTGAATTATCCCCCACATACTGATTCGCTAACCCTAAACGATTCGAATGTTAAATCATCTCGGATATATTCACATAATCGCTTAATAATTCTTCTTTTGAATTGGCCATTATATACTCCATTGCAGTAACGTAGATAAATATTAAGCATTTTTCATTATATTAAGTTTTCTTTTATTGCAATTTTCCATCGTTTTGAGCATAGATCTTTTGAATAATTTAACTCTAACTAATTGTGTCAGTATGTATATCCGCTGATCTTCTCAAACTGAATGGAATTCCGCTAACCAGTTTTTTATCGATATAGTTTTTTTTCAATAAAATATATCATTTATGCTTATTTTTTCTGGTTTGGTGGACAAAATATCTTCTATGACCATTTCGAATTATCAATATAAAGTCGATTGAAAGGATTTTCAAACGAATTGTCTCATTTGAATTTATATAGTTTCTATTAGAAATATAAAAGCCTTTGTCTCCCTGATCTTCAATATTATCGATGAGGAAGTTTTTTTCGCATTTGTCACATTTAAATTTTTTCCTGAATTTGTTACACAAACAAATAGAATGAATAGAATAAGCACTGGAATTAAATTCTAGGTTACTCGTAGGTACATCGCACTCATCATTAATTTCGACCGCAACCTCGGTGGTTTCAGGATCTTCAGATTAATCTGAGGCAGAAATGGAATTTGTGCTACTATCCACACTTATCCCTACAATATTTGAGCCGCCCAAATCCTCCTCTGTCAAAAGATGGACATCTTGATCATTTTGACAGTTGGAATTTTTTTTATATAATAACTTTCAAGGTAGCCACTCATGATGGAATGCAATCCAAATCTAAAAGTACGCGCAGCAGTGACGGCTCGTGCCCTCTAGGAGTGGGTCGGCCAGACCAAGCATATATATATATATATATATATATATATATATATATGAAAAAATTAAGGTCATTAGACCAAGATAATTGAATAAATCCATCAAAGCGGGCTAATTGAAACTTTGTCGAGAACGTTAAAACGTTTCGAGAAACTGGTTTGGAAAGAATCGCAGACGCTTGACCACTAGATGGCGCTTGTTGGTGTATATAGTTCCTATGTGCCTTCCGATTTGAGTTAAGTTCTGTGGGTTCATTTTTGGTAGTTTCATTCTCTTGAAATCGAATCATCATAGCTTCGCAAAACTCTGTTCTCCTGACGAAATCAGTTTCCTTCAAATGCTGTACCCTATTGAATTTATATGGGTGCATTTTATGTTTTTTTAATATTCTCCAAACACTCGATTGAGATAATCCCAGAGCAATCTCGGCATCTTTGAGAGAATTTTGAGGATTCACACGAAAATATGCAAGAACTGTAATTTCGTTGTTCTCATCTTCTATTACACTTTTTTCTCTGTGTATAGTTTTCTTAACGAAAGATCCGACATTTCTCAAGTTTGTCATGGTTCTATCAATGGTATCTCTCGTTGGTCTGGGTCGGTCAGGAAACCTCTCAATGAACAGTCGAATCGTTCTATCTACAACTTTATTACATTCTCCATGAAGTAGAATGAGATTTAAATAATTTTCATTGGTAAGATTAGGCATAGTGATCGATTTTATAACTTAATACGAATTATCACCAAATTAATAGTAAACACAAAATGCTACTGAATGAAGAGGAATTTGGCAGATGTAATTAATGATATTTATCATTAAAAAAAAAGAATGTAAAACATGGTGAGTTTTTGCATATGGTTCATAAAGAATTATTTATTTATCACTGGAGAGAAAACCGATGGCCGATTAGTTGAAATAAAGAGGTTTTCGATACAAATTCGAATCCAAATTCGCCATCTATTTAGGATTAACCTGTAACTCTTTTCTCTTGCATATTAGGGTAGTAAAATCTAAAACATGGTTTAAGTAACAGTTCCTGAAAATTTCATTATTTTAGCTGAAAATTCAAGACGAAAAACAGTTTTTTGTGAATAACTCAGAAAACATCCACTTTAGGGCAAAGGTGTGATGCATACACTCACATTATTGGCGCTCTTGTTCACCCGAACAGAGTGCCTATCATTTTGCCCGAATGTCTGTAATTTTGGAATATCGAGCCGAAAATGGTCTCAATCGATTGGGTTTGACTCCCAGATGGAGAATCCGTGGCGAAAGTTGAGTCTGTCCGGCCGGCCGTATCCTCTCTAGCATCCAAAAGGAATCAGCTAGAGTTTTCATATTTTCAGAATAGGTTAATTGTCCAAATATCTCGGTCAAGTTCGTTATTGGCCAAATCCGTCGGATGGTTCAGTAGTTATGAGCATCTGAAATTTTGTTTCCTCAATAACTACTAGAATATCCATCCGATCAAGTTGATACTTGAAATATTGTTGAGGAAGGCTGCAACAAAACAGCTCGCAAAATTTCGTAGAAACCGTCACGCTAGAAAATTTTTAAAAAATTCCCAAAAAAAAAATTTTCAATCCTCACTATCTCATAAGATAATTTTCGGATTTCAATAAAAATTCGGAAATATATTGAGGTGATCGATATCTTACTTAGTCTCAAATTTCTTTGTCGTAGCTCTTTTCCATATGAAGATATGATCATAAGAAGAGAGAAGTGACATACGTCCCGATGATTTTCTTTGAACGATGGCCATCACAGATCGATATTCGATTGACATATGCCGGACTCATTAATCAGTGTCAGTTGGCGTAATATTAATCAAAATTTTTCATAACGGGAAATCATAGAGATAGAATTCAATATCGATTGCTGAAATAATATACGTTGTCAAAATTCAGAAAAGCACTGACGTAAGTTTTTGGGAAAAGGGAATTATAGCTTCGAACAAAACTTGGGGAAAATAATGAGTAGTTATTTTTAATTTGAGATATAGGTTTGTTCATTCATTAGGCGTTCATATTTGCATCACATTTTCCCATAGTACGAGAAAAGACTATTGTTCACCTGATTAGAGTACTCATAGATTTGTTATGGTTTGAATATTTACCCGCAAGTAGCTCAACAAGAGCGCCAAAGCAATCTGACCTCACGTCAGTTCTTTCTAATTTTGTTTTAACGTAGACAATATCTGCCATAAAAAAATGGGGTTTTAATTTGAAAAAAAATGATTTTTCACGATTTCGTCATCCCTAACTTTGAAAGCGATTTTTTCACCCCTTGTATCATGAATCGCGATTTCGATTTTTAAAGTGGATACATCAATCTTACAACTTGAAAAATCCCAAAAATGAAAATTTTCCATCTAAAAACCTCGAAGTTATTCTTGTTTCAGGGGAGCTCTATTTTCGATTTTTTTTTCGAATTTTCCCGCTCAGAGAGAATTTTTAAATCAAAACTAAAAAATGTTACATCAAAATAACTTGAAATTTTTTAAGGAATCTATTTCTGCAATAAAAAAATGGTGTTGTAATTTGAAAAACGGAAGTTGACGTCATTTCCGGAAAAACCGGAGGTGCTCATGCCTTGAAAATATTTTAGATTTCTTCAGCATCGTGAAATACTTATAAGTGTTGAATTTCATGAAAATACGTTCAGTAATTTCTCGTATAAATATGGGTGAGGTTCCTCGTGAAAGACCCTGTATAAGATTAGAGTATAATCAATATAGCATCATTCATCATTAGTCTGATCAATACACCTCTTCGGCAACTTTGGAGTTAAGGCATCCCTTGAACGTTCTGAGTCTGGTCGTTCAGTTGCCTAAACCTTCAAGTAAGTGTTGTTTCAAATCAAAGAAACAACAAAGATCATACAGAACACTGGCCCCAATAGTGTATAAACAAAATTCCAGAAATGATAAAGCAATCGGCAACACAAAGGTCATTGGTAAGAAGAGAAAGAGGTTAATGAACACCTCTAGAGAACAAATACATATGATACTGATATTATAAACTTCGTTTATTCGGGAATGAGCTGGACATACGATCCCCGCACACAATAGGTCTCATCCTATGGATGATGACATCTTCGAGGTTGTACAGTTTATTTAAAAACTTCGATGAAATATGAATGGAATAATGTTGAGAGATACATTAGTTATTTTGTACAAGCATAAATTTTATTCATTTAGTTTTTTGGAAATTAACTTATTATTCTTATAATTTTAATTAATAACAATTACTTGCTGTTTAAAATTATAACCATATGTTTTATGATGACAATCTATTTTTACAGAAGAAAAACTTCACTTTCTTTGGTTCGTGGCATTTATATGTATAGTTAGGCCCACTGCAGCTATTATGTGGTTTCCTTTGTGTATTTATCATTTACGCATTACCAAACATGCATGGTCATTTTTGATTCTCACAAAGTATATCCCGATTGGGTGAGTTTGTTATTATTTTGGAAGTTCCTAAAGGTAAATTTGGGAAGAATAATTTGAAGATATACATTAGTGCTTTTTTCATATTTTAATCTATTCAATAGCCAAATAATTAGTTTTGTTTTTTTTTCAGGAGTTTGCTTTTGATGGGATCAACTATACTTGACTCAATAGCACACAAATCTTTTGTAATTACAGCATATGAATTTTTTAAATTCAATATATTAAAGAATGTCGCAACCTCTTATGGCATTCTACCTTGGCATTGGTATATGTCAATTGGACTGCCTTCTATTTTAGGTATTTATATTATGCCTTTTTTGATGGCCTCTTTAGTTATATTGAAAAATAGAAAAGTTCATCAAAACGAATTAGTTCTGTTAGGAACTATTGTTTTCACTGTGGCGGTTTTCAGGTAGTACTCAGCTTGTTGTTGTTTCCAAAAAATTTAAGAAATAACTTTTGTTGCAGTTACTTGCCTCATAAAGAATTCAGATTTTTATTGCCATTATTGCCAATAATGCTGTTTATCACATCTAGATATCTTGCAGTCTGGAGTAGAAAAGCTAAAAGGTGGGTATTCTCTCAGCATTGAGAAAAAAAATTCAAGATAGATTAAGGAACTTGATGAATTTCTGATGGGTCATTCCAAAGAAAATGCAATAAGAGGTTGCCTTTTTCATTCTTTTAGGAAACAAATAGTGGCGGTTGCTGCCGTATTATTAATCGGAAATGCAGTCCCTGCCTATTATTTAGGACTAATTCATCAGAGAGGTTCCTTAGATATTATGCCATATTTGAGAGAAATCGCACGGAATGATCCCATCCACACCAGTTTTCTATTTCTTATGCCATGTCATTCAACGCCAATGTACAGGTATGATTTATTTTCTTTTATTGCTTTCAAAATCATTTCTTAATAATTTTACCCTTCGAACTCAAGTAGTACTTGACAAATGTTATTTCTTCTTCGTTTCACCTATATCATTAGGAAGTTGGTTTACTGTGCATTGCAGTTCTTGCGAGGCTTATCAAATGTTCTCATTAACTCGCTTAATTCAACAGTGTAGATTGCATGGATTGTGAGACATTACAATCTCCTTGTCAGAAGAATTAATTGAATATTCAGAGTTGATGACGAGATATTGTTGATGATGGAGCTCGCGTTGAATGATTGTTTGGGCTATTACCATAATCTATTGTGGATGTAATGTTTACCGACGTTTCGATAGACATCTTCTATCTTTATCATATCTATATCAATAGAGAACTATAGTTCTCTATAGCCCCTAAGACGATACCAAAAATTGAAATCATGTTGGCGGCAGAAGAAACTGCACAGAAAATTCGAGAACCTGAAAAAGCCGAAGAGTACAGATGGAAAATCAGAACCTTGTTAGACAGGAATAACAAAACACCTCTACCCAATATAAATAAAGCCGAACAGAGGGCATTAAAAGATCTCATCTCGGATAGTTCCATAAAGATACTTCCAGCAGACAAAGGAAACGCCACTGTAGTTCTAGATGTTGGCTTTTATAATAAAAAAATCAATGAATTATTAGAAGCAGGAAAATACAAAAGACTAAAAAAGGACCCTACCACCACAGTTGAAAACAAGATTTACAAAATCCTTTATAAATATCGAAATGAATTTCCAGATCAATTCGTTAGATCAAGACTTACACCTCACTTCAGTAAACCACCACATTTATATGGTCTACCAAAAATACACAAAGCAAATATTCCTCTAAGACCAATTGTGAGTTCAAGAAATTCAGCATGCCACCAATTGGCTAAATTTCTGCTGAAAATTATATCACCATTAAAAAGTAATTCAACATCGATGATAAGAAACACGAAACACTTCATAGAAATAATGAGACATCAAGAGATCATGGAAGAAGACGTTATGGTCAGCTTCGACATCACCAGTTTGTTAACTAATATTCCGACAGATAAAACACTTATCATAGTTAGGAAAAAGCTTGAAAAAGATCAAACCCTTAGTGAAAGAACTACACTAAGCGTGAATGCAATTATGGAAATGCTTTCTATTTGTATTGAAACAACATATTTCTAATTTGAAGACATCTTTTATCAACAAGAATTTGCAATGGCCATGGGTTCACCACTATCACCAATTTTAGCTGATTTATACAGGGTGATTCCGGAGGAGACCGTCAGATTTTAGGTGAAGTATACAGTAGTCAACATAGTTTCGGAACAATGTTTGGTTTATGGTTCGGTGCCTTCATTGAGAGTCTACAGGGTGATTTGTCCGATTCGACCGATGTTTCTTTTATTCATAACTTTGGTATGGCTTGATCAATCTTGATGAAATTTTCAGTGTAGAACAATATGATTATCTTCTTTCAATAATTCCAACATTTATCCAAAAATACAGAACGGGAATTATGATAAGTTCAGATTAATTATGCTGGTTAAAAAAACACCCTGTACATTCCGTTTTCAGAAATTTTCTACTTGCTTCAGATTCTACTTCACATTACTGGAGCGTTTTTATTTTTTTTGGCACACATCCAGTTTTGCTAGAAAAATTTTTCAAAGATGAACAATATCGTTTTTTCGCTCGAAGGCATTGAGAATATTCTGAACTAGATGGTAAATCTGTATCGTCCAATAATACAAAGCTCTTCCTGAGTCCTAAAATAAATTTTCCAAATTCGAAATTCATTTTTGATCGATCATATTCAGATGTATAAAATCATTTAATTTAAAAAATTTCTTTATACGTACGTGAACCAAAAAAATCTACATACTACTACTACAAATACAGAATAAACATTCGAAACATATGAAAGCAAAAATTATGGATTAACATAAAATTGAGTCATTATTCAGGTGATTTTCGGCACACTTCCGGTTTTCTATGAAGCGAATATTTTTAAAACATAGTAGTTTCGTTCAAAAATGTACTCACTTATGGCCTTATGGTATGTAAAATATTGCATCACGAATGTATGATAAATAGTTTTAATGATATTAAAAATTCTTTATGAAAATTAAATTTCTATTTAAATCAAGTTCTTTAAGATCCATGGTTACCATCACAGTGAACCACAGAATGAGAATTTAATAAATAATCTGTCACAAGAAGTGTATTTCAACATGTCTCAATTATTAACTCATGCGGAATATGCGGATATGATTTTTGTTTATGGTTTTTGTAACGGAAGACGATTTCCCAACCGAAGTCAACCAAATAAATGTACTTTCGGACGAGTATTCCATTATTCTAAAGAACATGGGCAATATCCTAGTAAGGCAGAGCACATTGATAGGCCTACTCAAAATGAAATTTCGATTCATATTGTTGAACGGGTGGAGGAGGAACCGTCTATTAGTACTCGTCAAATTAGTACCGAATTAGGAATTTCGCAGAGACTTTGAAGAAAGAACAATTCCACCCATACCACTACCAAAAGGTGCAAGAACTGTTGCCACAAGATCTCCCCCAAAAATTACAATTTTGTCGCTGGGTTATTAGTCACCAACGAACTATTTTTCGTATTCTATTCAGCGACGAGGCTATTTTCACTAAAAATGGATTTTTAATATCCACAATTCCCACGAATGGGCAGGAGACAACCCGAATTTGAAGAAGAGTCATAATACACAACACAGATTTTCTGCTAATATGTATTTGGCTTGGAACAATAGACGGAAATTTAGTTGGCCCTTACATTTTTGCGGAAAGATTAAATGGTGAAATTTACCTAGATTTTTTGGAAAATATTTTACCAAATCTATTAAAAAATGTACATATCCGCTCTATGTACTTTCAGCATGACGGAGCACCACCTCACTTTGCATTGAATGTGAGAAATCACCTGAATGTAAATTATCCGAACAGATGGATTGGTCGTGGAGGCCCTATTGCTTGGCCACAGAGATCGCCTGATTTGAACCCTTTAGACTATTTTGTGTGGGGATATCTGAAAACAAGAGTTTATAAGGTTGAAATTAGAAGTAGAGAACACCTAGTTGAAAGAATTTTCGAGTAATGTAATATCTTGAAGCAAAATCAATCCCTCATTAGAAGGTCAATTGGAAATTAATAAAAAGGTCTCGAATATGTATTCAAAAAGGGGTAATCATTTCGAACAATCTATGTAAATTATGTGTTAATCCTTAGTTTTGCCGTTCATGATATGTTTCGAATGTTTATTCTGTATAAGTTGTAGATTTTTTGGTAGGTAGGTATAAAGATATTTTCTGGATTAATTGATTTTATACATCAGAATATTAGTGATTAAATATGAATTTCGAATTTGGAAAAACTACTTTAGGACTCAGAAAGAGCTTTGTATCATTGGACGACACCGGTTTACATTTTAGCTCAGAATATCCTCACTGCCTTGGAGCGAAATAACGATATTATTCATCCTTGAAAAGTTTTTCTAGGAAAACTGGATGTATGCCAAAAAAAATAAAAACGCTCCAGTAATGTAAACTTATTATAGAATCTGAAGCATGTCGAAGATTTTTGAAAACGGAATGTACAGGGTGTTTTTTCAACCTGCAAACTTAATCTGAACTTATCATAATTCCCACCCTGTATTTTTGAGAAAATGTTGGAATTATTGAAAGAAGATAATCATATTGTTCTACACTGAAAATTTTATCAAGATTGATCAAGCCATACCAAAGTTATGAATAAAAGAAATCGGACAAATCACCCTATAGAATCTCATTAAAGCCCCCCAACCATAAACCAAACATTGTTTCGAAACTGCCTTGAGTAGTGTATACTTCACCTAAAATCTGACGGTCTCCTCCGGAATCACCCTGTATATGGAAATTTTCGAAGAGAAGGCATTAGAAAAATATGTACTTAAACCCAAACTGTGGAAAAGATATGTAGATGATACTAAAGAACCTCATATATGAATTACCTTGCGAGTGCGGAAGATCTTACATCGGAGAAACTAAACGCTCTCTGAATGTACGAATAAAAGAACATCAGAAGCTTCTACGAGTACTAGACAGCGACAAATCCAGGTTGGTCCAACATGCTGTAGATGAGAATCATCGTATAAAGGGGATGAAGCATCAATAATATCCAAAGAAGAAAAACTTGCAAGAAGAAAAATCAAAGAAGCAGCATTTATGATAATAACACCTGATTCCATAAGTGCTCCATCTATAGATCTGCCAGAAGCTTGGACGCCGATAGTTCGATCCAACTTAAAAAGATCATCATATCACAGATGAGTATATAACATCTTTCATTTTCTTTCATGACTTCTGTCAATATTGACTTTTTGAAAATTGATAATTTTCAAAAGGTTTTTACTTTTCCTCCTTGATAAAGATGGAAGATGTCTATCGAAACGTCGGAAAACGTTACATCCACAATAGATAATAGTAATAGCCTAAACAATTATTCAACACGAGCTCCATCATCAACAATATCTCGTCATTTTTAGAAATGTTTTTTTTTACGTTTTTGTAATGGAAATGCCTGATTGAAATAGTTCCTAAAGATCTCAAGAAATGATGAACAACTTTCCTCCACACTTCGACCAGTAAAGACATCATCAATGCCTTTTCAGCGGGGGAAGTACCCGAAAGCTGTTTATATTTTCAGAGGAAGAAATTCTCCCAACTAGTGGTTTCTCAGGGGTATCAGACAGATGACCAATCTGAAATCCCTGAATTTGCACTCAGTGATTACACAGAACATTTTCTAACGTATTACTTATGAAATGAAGGCATCCAATTCATGAATACATTGTCAAGCAGTGAATTTCCTCGAGAACATTTATCAAAACATTTTTCCCTGCCAAACGAGGAGTACAAATTGACAAATTCTCTCGTTTTGCTCTTCATCACATCTTTCAAATTTATAATTAAATAATGATTGCAGGATTTTGTACAAATTTAATGGAATCAAAAATTTAATACATCGCCAACCTTTCGAATCTTTTGTGATTCTTTTTCAAGGCTTAAAAGTAAAATAATTACTTAGGTATAAATGGAATACCTGTAGAGTCAATTTTCAACTCACCTCGTGTTTTTTTTTGATAGCGTTTTTTCAATTTAATAGAATTTTGTATGTTTTCATGTAAAGGGGGATCAAAATCTCAAATTATGATTAAATTTAATTTAGACGTTTTGATATGAAATGTATTGTCAATACGACTGTAAGGAACACAAAAAATCATCCACCGGTATGTTCCACAAATCATTACTCATTTTTGACCATTTTGTGCCCCTGAAAAATTATTGCACAGAATTAAACTATCATAAATTAAACTCAGATGTTGGATATCTTTTCTAAAGTTCACTGTGTTATTGGATCCTATAGCTTCATTCGGGTTCAAATTCTGACTGTTCCAGAACCATCAGAATCATGCGCATTTCAGTGTTCGGTGTTCGCGTTTTCTCTGACTAATTTCAACCGAGTAGTCCGATGTTCGGGTTATATCAGGATTTTTTTTTTGATTATTTTCTGGCGGTTCTGGGACTATCCTCAGGACCATTTTAGGATTTTGCCTTAGAACCGCCTTAGGAGGGAGGAGTTAACCAATTGTTTTCGTAATTTGAAATGTTTGAATTTTATCTGCATCCGTTAACAGATATAAACAAATCTAAACATAGACGGTTTCAAATCGTGCATAAATTGGTATTAAGTGAAATGATTATAAATTAATATTCAAAGGGTTTTCAGGGGCAGGATTATGAGTTTTCATTTCCTTGAGTTGTCCAATTCAAATTGCAAGAACTAGTACAACTTTATTTATTACAATGATTTAAGTTTTCTAAATTTCATTTCAAATTCCTTAACTATTTTTAAGTATGTGAAAAATAGCTTTATTAAAAAAAAAAAATTTTTCAGCTCTAGTCAACAAATCGGCAATATCAAAAATGTGCATTATGAGTCATTATTGACATATTCATTAATCTATTTGCTTTTCTTTCAATTTATGGCTTATATGATCAGGAGAATTAAATTGAAATTTTCTGCTGTAACCGATTCAAATAGTTCTACGAGTTTGCGCATTTTGCCAAATTCGGGTTTTTCTCTGACAAATTTTGGACCAAATCTTCAAATTGGTTCGATGTTCGGGTTTTTTCTGCACAATCCCAGTACAGTCAAAATCGGTACCTACTCGAAAGCAGGTATCAGTTCAGGATATTTTGCGGACTACAAATGCTACCAACCCTTAAACAACGATCACTTGAAAACGCAATTTGTGGTAAATTCGTTATTTTAGACGAGAAATAAATCAAGATTTCCCTTTAATTCAAAGTTTACTACCAATTGCATTAAAAGCTCCTTTTAAATTAACAATTGAAAATCATTATATTCAAAAAGGTAAAAGCGCATGTATCTAGGTATATTTCAAAAATTCAAATTTTTGATGAAACAAAATGAGAATCTCAGTTTATTTATCAGCAACCTGATTATCAATGAAATTCCTAGCGAACTTTTTCTGTTTGAGATGAAGAAGCTTTTTTATTTATGGTTAATACAACAAATTAAATGTCACGAGATTCACCTTGAAATACATAAATCCAATGAACTGATTTCATGAGGCTGAATACAATGCAAAATTAGTCATTGATTCTTTATCAAATAGAGCACAATTATGTATAGACTAATATTCACAATAAAAAATTAATTCTAGGAAATATAGATTCAGTATCAGCTCGACTGAATTTTTAACAACACATATTTGAGTTTCAAAGAAAACCAACTCTGTGATGATAGATCACTAGTGTACCCATGCCAAAACAGAACAGATATTAGTTCTATAAACAATTTTTCTTATATAAGGCACCAAGAAACTATCAGAATAATCAACAAGAAAGATCATATAAACAAGAATTTTCCTTCCGATACAAAAACTATAGAGCAATGCTTGATTTCAAGCACTGATGCCAAACTATATAGATTACCATAACAAATTCATATAAACACATACACATACAAAAAAGAATTTGAAGAATTAATTTCAGCACTCCCCCATAGGTCTGGACAAGGTCAAACACTCAGAAGAAAAGCTAAAAACTTTACAGATGATCAAACACAATCTCTTTACCAGCTTGATATACCAATTGTTTACATCTAATAAATACAAACAACCAGTTTCTTCAAAATCCATTACATTAGTGTTCGATCCCTTGTGTAATTTATCAAACAGATTTCAGGGTTGAAATGAGTTGTCTTCGAACCATCTTATTGTTTATCCAAGAGATTTATCTACCAACTAACAAGGCGTTTGCCACTCAGATCATTTAAAGCATAAAATGATGGGTTTCCACAAAACATTGAAAATTATTTCTCATTTCCATTACCTGTACTAAGTTGATGCCTGAAATACATATAATATATGTTGAGATATCTTCACCCAATTTATCATGATTGTCAACCTTCAATACTTTTGTTGATTGAAATAAACATTCTTTCCTTTTTAAATCCATTTAAATTTTTGAATCCAATTCTTGAAAATTAGGTATACCCCAATAAACATATTTTAGGAATCGATAATTCTGAAACTGCAAACATGACAAATCAAAATTCTGTTATAATGTAATAAAAAGAGCATTTGAAACTTTTAAATCAGTTGATTAAATAGAATCACAAAAATAAACACATATAAAGCTATACATGCTGTCTACTATTTCTAATATCACAATTGATTTGCTGAATTATACTTTGCAATCATAATTTCATTGTTTTTTAATAAGTTCCAGTATCTTACAAAAAATAGCTCTGAAAAAAAATGGGAATGGTTTGATTATTGCAAAAAGTAGCACTACAGAGTACAATGACTAGATTTTACACATGGATACACTTGGTGATATTTTGGCATTATGAATCTTGAGTAACTGTTCAACCTCTTTGCATATTTTTCTGTACACTCCACAAGAGAATATCCATTCTGTTGCAGGTTATACCGACGTTTATCCTGAAGTAAGCATTAACGATAATTGGTCACTATTCGTTCTAATACCCATTGTATTAATTTTCCATTTAATGGGGAAGGAAATATCACCTAGTCTTATATTCTCTTAACATCTAGGTCCAAATAATTCTTCTTTCCATCATATTTAGTCATTCATTTTTATGGATTGTAAGATTAAGAACTCCAAAATAAAACTCGACTCCCAACCACAATTAGTTTTGTCTCTTATTTCTAATGCTTCTCTTATTTATTCACACAGTTAGTGAAAGCCTGGAAACAATTAATTAACAAATTAATACAGCTTATAACAGAAATATCACTCCTTACCTTTATACAAGTTATTATTTGTCAAACATTTCCTGACGAATATTCGTAAACACAAATGTAAAAACAACAAAGTGCTTGAAAGTTGTTGTCTAGCAGGCGCAATTAAACAAAGAACCTCCAAAACTGTACCTATCTCTCTCCATTTTTAATCCTCATTTTGCTGTTCGGGTTCTGCATTTCTCTGATAATTTTCTGACAGTTCAAGAATGGTCCAAAAATGTTTTCCAATTTTCACACTGGGATCGGAAATTTAATGTATACAGGGTGAGTCTTTGACCACTGCGTTAATTTTAACCATAGGTTCTTGAGATCAAAAGAAACACTTTTTTCATTACGGTTTTTCTATATTCAGCTGCGTTGAAAAGTTATAAGCATTTTAAGTTTTCACATTGGGCAAATACCCCTCTGTAGTCCAGTTTAGTTTGAATGAAAAATACCTTCCACAGCATCCACTATTGAATCTGAATTGTTTAAAAACATTATTTTCCCTCTAAGAAATGATTCACTCACTCATGTTTCATCCGATGAGGACCATATCCAGAAGGAAGGTGATGTTACTTTGCTTGATGATTATTTTCTGTACTGAATCCCAATAACAATTTACCTGGATAGATTACAAGTATTTCCAGATTTAGGTGTGCAATTATACTTTCTTGAAGAAATATCTAAATTTGATTTTGAAAAATAAACTAGGTGTTCTTTAATAAAAAAATTTTTGTTAAATCATTAATATGAATCTATACTGTTTAGACTATAATTACTGATCACTGATTTTTAAAATCAGAGTATCTGTTTTAATTAAACAAGAACATAAATATTGAATAATGGTTATTCATAGGTTATGTCAAATTTTAATACCTTACCATAGAATATTAATTTATTACCAAACCCCAGGAGAGAAAAAATTAATATTTGCAATGTTTTTTTTAAATGAAAGATAACATCTGTAACTATTATTGATCTTCAGTTATAATTTTCCTCAGAATAATTAGAGTGAATTATTATCACATTAAAATATTATAATGTCTCTGTGGTGGGTAGTTCCAAATAAAAAAGTGTTCTGTGGTTCCTTGTTGTTTTGATTATGTTTGAAACTGTCAACAGTTATTTGTACCTTAAAAAATGTGGAAAATATTATAAGAAAATAATAATAATTATTTCGATAGTTTGAAATTATTCAATTCAGTATGAAATGATTATGGTCAGATAATACATTTCTTTTCTAATCTTTCTTGTTTATGAACCTATAGCTTCCAGTTTCAATATTGATTGAATTTTAATTAACTATGCATCATAACAAACATTCAGAAATATCAAAACTAAGTCAAATTCTATTATCTCCTAAGTTTGTGAACAAGGTTGAATCGGTGTATGAAATAAAGATAATAAAGGTTTATAACAAATCTAGGAGACTGGGTTCGAAGTTTTTAAAACTCATATGAGTTCAATTTGCAGCATTCTTATGTTAGAATAGATTTAATTGGATGAACCCCTAAAGTCTGAAGCTATAAAAAACCAGCTCTTCATAAAGACAAGTCTTCAATTTAACAGGTCCTGACAGAAAATACTTTACCTATTTCAACGGTCAAAATATACCGAAGAGTGATGCAAAACTTTTTCTCTATTCATTATGGAATATTATTCTGGATTAAATATTAAACAAGCTGCTAGACATCATTAACAATGAATACAGCAAATGGCAATTAAAATTTTGTGGTGAATGTAAGACCAAAATTGTTCAGTGATTAATTTCATCTATAGTGTTTAGTGGTGGAACCATAGACTGGAGAGATTTCCCCAACCTTCTGTAGAAATATTTAATAAAGACATAAAATATGGCAACATTGAACAAATCTGATTATTGAATCATTTCAGCACAGAGTTGGATTTGGGAAAATCAGAAAATTTGGACAAAATTATATCGATTCAATTCCTTTCAACTTCAAATATCTCAAGAATGGTGCAATTTAGGAGAAAAGATGAGGAATGATTTTATATGCAAAAAAGACTAATGATTCCAGGAAGTACGAGATACGGACCTTTAGTTCAAGCGATATTTGTTGTTCATGCGATTTAACCAATCTGTAGAGTAGTAGTGAGAAACCCACTAGAAGTGGAATAAATCTATTGATGCCAAAATATGCACGAGTGTTATCAAAAACCTTCTACAAGAGATCATTTCAATTGATATTGTCGTTTGAATATTACAGGTGAAAATGCAATTTTTTTATGAAATTTCAACACCCTATATCTCTTGAACGGGGCCAAATTTGGAAAAATATTATAGGAAGAAAATGTTTCTTTTGACATCAAGAATCTATGGTTTAAATTAACGCAGTGGTCAAAGACTCACCCTGTATAATACACCCAAATCTCTTAATTTGAGAAAGTTTACATTTTGCATTTGATGCAAACCTTGCCAAAGGTATTTCGTATCCGAATCCTTTACTTAATGTTCTGTGATATGCATGTATAAATGCATCAGAGCAAAATCTCACATACTCTTGCCTTGTTCTGGATTATTATTATTACAATTTGAAGAGTTGAGAAATAAATTCTATAAACTCACAAAAATAACTTTACAATGAATGATATGTCACAGTACTAAATACAACAAAAAAGCAAAGAACAATTAACGAGAAACTAAACCCGCGAACCATCGATCCAGAGAACCCTTGAACCCATTCACCGACGCAGCGTTCACGACAACGTCTGGCAGAGCATTCCACGCAGCAAAAATCCTATTTGATAAAAAGTGCTCCCTTCCAGAGGTGTTGAACTTCTCCCTCGCCAACTTCAGATTGTGACCTCGCAAGTGATTCAGTGGATTACGGCTGAATAGGTATGACAAATCCACACCGAACAAGCCATGGAAAGCTCTGTATGCCGTAATCAGGTCCCCCCGCAGACGGCGAGCCTCGAATGACGTGAGGTGCATCACGGATAGTTTTTCCTCGTAGGGAAGTCTCACAAATCCGTACGACATCCTAGTAGCCCCACGCCGGACCGATTCGAGTAAACGGGCATCTCTGCGCAAAACAGATGCCCACACGGGACCGGCGTATTCGAGGATTGGTCGAATGAAAGTAGTATAAAGGATTCTGCAGGTCTGAGGGTCACATCTTCCAAAACTCTTTCGAATCATGTAGAGCATTCGTTTGGCTTTGCTGGTAATAGCCACAATATGTACTGACCACGACAGGTCCTCAGTGATAACTACTCCAAGATGACAGTGGCAGGATACAGATTCGATGACATGATTGGACAAATGGTATATTTTTACCCATGTGGAGAACTCAACACTTCATATTGAGTGGAATCAACCACGTATTGGACCATCTCGTAATTGCGTTGAGATTATTCTGTAAAACATGGAACTGGGTGAAGGGATTCCCGTAGATTTTGGCATCGTCGGACAACAACGAGCAAGCCGACTTTACCACTGAAGGATTGTTGAGTTAAACCTCCTCATTACACCATTATGTTCAAGACCTTTTTTTCTTCATTGAAGAATAAACATAACCTGCTATTCACCCTCTTTTACTGAGTTCATTGTATGGCACTTGCGTGATTATTTGAAAAATTTACAAATTAATATATACAGTGATATCTCTAACAATAATTATTCCATTCCAGCTATTTACACATTAATGTTTCTACAAGGTTTTTGACTTGCAATCCTAACTTCAATGACACGATGATTAAAGATGATGAAATCACTGATTTTTATAATGCACCCAACAAATGGCTTCGGCTGAACTATCCACCTAATGGAACACTTCCAAGTCACATAATTACATTCAATACTTTGGTTCCAAGGATTTCCGATATTTTGAGCAGGTAAGTACTGAAATAAATTGTAGTCTTATTTACCTGGTCTCTATTTTACTTTTAACTTTAACACTAATAATAATGTGATGGGAAATGCCCAATGGAACGATGTTCGTTGTTTTACTCTTTTTACTAATTGCTCTGCTAATGTGAAACATGCGCATCTCCCCACTTAATATGCGCAGTAGTTACATATGAGAATTTTTCAATTCGAATATATCACAAGTCGTTCCCCTTTAGATGCAGAATGGGGGGTTTGAATAGATAGATAGATATTTATTTTGTTCAAAGTACATGATGAAATGTACGAGGAAAAACGTCAAACAAAGATACATTAATGAGAAATCGACTTTTTAGCCTTACAAAAATCAAAGCATTCCTTAATATTATAAGGTTCACACCTCAAAATAAAAGCTTACACAGCAGTAGTTTCTCTGTATTTACATCACGAAATTGCCTTAGCAATGCATTAAACATTTTCATGCACATGTACCAGTGACGGCTCGTCAGGGTAGGCAGCAAACGCAACCGAAAGAAAGAAGGTGAAAATAAATATTTTTTTTATCGAAACTTATTTGAAAAATTAATAGCAATATTTAAATCTCGTGATTAATGATATTTCCACTCAACACATCGAAGTACCTATTATTTCGGTCAAACACCTCAAATAATTTTTATTCCAAGTTCCCGCATCTGGCCTTATACGTAATAACGCAGCTCAGCCAGCCGAGCCACAGCTTTCTGTTTATGATTTCATCTAACACATAAGTAGCTCGAAGTTCCTATTATGGAACTCTACAATACCTCGACTGTGACACTTGCGAGGTCGGCCGAGAACCCTTGGCCGTCCCTATGTGAAACGGCAGACGGGTGAAATTGTTTATTATTATCGATGTTTATGTTATATCTCTCGATTGTGCGAGCGATATTTCAATTACAAAATCGTAATATCAATAAATATTACAATTTTATTCAACACTTTATTCTCAACGCCTAATGGTACAATGCTGTGAAATAATAATCATCGAACTCAAATACATAATTCTCACATGTTCTTATCTACATATGTACAAAAAACAATCGCGTTCATGCGACGCGAAAATAAGAAGCATATACAGGTGCTCCCAAAATTATACTATATAACAGTTTATTTCAAATATCAAATTAAAAATTGTAATTTAATATCCGACATCTTCATATGTTGATCCTAAATTTGAGATAGAAAGAGAAATCATTATGTATTTGAAATTTTTTCACGTATCCTGTTAATAATTGAAATTTTCACCCTCAAATCTCAAATGACTATTATCATAAGTACTTGATTATTATTTCAATTTCAGAAAAAAGTGTATTCGTACTGTATGGATTGAATTATGTGATTTTCTGACCATAAAAATTCATTCTTAGTAACTGTAAATAGCAAAACAGCAACCCACGACTTGTTTATTTTTCAAAGACTAGGTCGGCCAAGATACCCTTGGGGAGGGTGTATATGAGAATTGCATTGCGTGTGTTTGCACTTTGATTATCAGAGTTCAGTTCACTAGGTCAGTAGTTTGGAGTAAGATGTAAGTGTGTAGGGCTTAGGGTTGTACGAGTTTTCGTTCGTTTTCGGTTACAAGTTGAATGTGAGTGATCCAGATGGCAAGTGTAAGAGAGGTACTATTAAATTGCGGTGATTTGATTAGTTTTTTCGTAGATAACAGGTTTTCCATTATTAGAATAACTCTAATTGACAGCGTTCACAACATAATGAATATGATTTTAATTTTACTAAGTTTTAAGATGAATTGTTGGACAGTTATACATTTTAGATATGATTGTCACTGTATTTGTAACATGTAAACTTGAAAAAGGCTCAATGTACGCCGAAACATAAGTAGCAAAGTATGAATAAAAAAAAGATGATATCCTAATTTCAATCCAGTGCTCTAATCCCAAGAAAATTGCTTCTAAATTATATATGTATATATATATAATAATGTTATATTGGGAGAAACTTGTGTTTTTAAAAAAACTTCTACTTTATTTGGAAACAACGATACAAGCAATTATGTATTACGTGAGAAGATCAAATCTATATTTTTCGTACATCATTAGACGTCTCTCCTATTTATAATAGTTAAGAACAATGAGAACATTGTGAAACAATGAGAGCATTGTAGAGAGGCGTCGCAAACAACAAATTAGCGAGATAACAATTAATGCGATAAGCAATATGCTGATCGACAAAATACAACAAGGTAATATGTATTTCCTTATGGATTAATACACTTTTGCAATAATCAGAATACAGGGTGGATAATATCTAATTATATATATAAAATATAGGGGTTTGTTTTTTAAGGGAAATTAGACTGATAGGACGGAAAAGTAATTATGGAAGAGGAGCAATATTGCACAAAAATGATGGAGTTACTAGGTGACCAGGAAAACTTCAAAGAGATAAAAAAAAGACCCTACAAACACCATACTAAACAAATCAAACAAATATCTCAGTAACTTACCTGAAGAAAACATGATAACTAAAGAAGAAGAAGAGAGAAAAAACAAAAAGTATGATGCCATATGTCCAAGAATTTACGGAAAGCCAAAAATACACAAGGAAAACACACCATTGAGGCCTATAATATCAGGGATAGACTCACCCACCGTGAATATTGCTCGGTTTCTGGCCATGATACTAACGACAGCATATGAAAAAGATAATGAATATTATGTAGCCGATACTTTCCAGTTCTCAGAATTTGATAGAAATCTAACCATACCAGAAGGTTAAGTATTGCTATCATTGGATGTAGAAAATTTATTTGGTGACATGACAGTTGATTTAGTAATGAAAACGATAGAATATGAGTGGGAAAGCATACAACCACATGCGAGAGGTATAATTAAGGAAAAGTTTTTAAAAATGGAACAGTTCGTATTGGAAAATAATGTGTGTGTTTACAAAAGAAGATTCTATAAACAAATTAAAGTTTGTGCAATGGGCTCTAAGCTCAGCCCTATCCTAGCACAATATTGTATGGACTATGTTTTAGACAAAACAGTTCCGAAATTAAGCTACAAACCCTCATTTATAAAGAAATTCGTAGACGATCTAATTATGGCAACAAAAAAGGAAAAAATAGAAGAACTCATTGGAGAATTTAACAGTGGTGAGATTGATAGAAATTTAAAATTTACAGTTGAACTAGAAAATCAAGAAAACTGGGTACCGTTTTTGGACACCAAGGTAATTAGGAAGGACACACAGGATATAATGCTAGATTGCAATAAAAAACCCTTTGCAACTAATAGAACAGTGCATTTTATGTCAGATCACAGCATAAAAATAAAAACAATATACCAAATGCGAGAAAGAATAAAGAAGATATGTCATGAATCATTAATAGCGAAAAATCTGAAACTGTTGAAAAAAACAACAAAATGGTTATCCGAATAAATTTATCAATAAGATGATGAATTTACCATCAAATGTACAAACGAGGAGAGAAAGAGACGAAAATGAAGAAATATCGAATGAAGGGAGAAAATTTTATTGCACACTACCGAATATTGAAAAACTGTCAGATAAAATAATAAAAGAATTTAGAAACGTAAACGTAACGTACTAAAAAATATATACATCAGGTTGGAAAACTATTCTCAAAAACAAAAGACAAAAATAAGAATGAAGAAAGATCAAACATTGTCTATAAAATACCATGTGGACAATGTGACAAGAAATATATCGGACAAACATCACAATTATTAAAAAACAGAATCCAAGGACACAAAAGTGATGTAAGGAATCATCCCGAAAGGTGTGTGTTAGCTAAGCACAGCTCAGAAGAAGACCATCAAATTAGATTCGAAGAAGCAAAAATACTAAAGTCCGAAAAAACTACAGAAAAAGACTGTTCTTGGAAATGTACCACATTAACAATGAACAAGATTCCATGAATAAGAAAACAGACACAAGTTCATTGAGCAACATTTATACATATTTAATCTCAGAACAGTGGAGAAAACAAAGAGAGGTATACATGAGACCCGTGGATGGCTAAGATCAAAAAAAGACGAAGAAGAAGAAAAATGGGCAAGAGGAACGTGATGACAGGACTGACAACTTGTTGTGAATTGAGGTTATGGGATGTGGGGATTAATATTTGACGTTTAAAGATAAGAAAATAGTGAAAGTTGAAAATTGTTAATTGCTTTCATGAATTTTAATCAAATAAAGAAAGGATCTCACTTTTGTGTAAGTAGTTTTAAGGAGATAGAATAATGTAATGAAAGATGTTAATTTGTTTATATGTTAATTGTTTGTATTTTCCATTTTAGTAAACCCTGAAGAAGAATAGAATTACTATTCGAAAGCTTGGTAAATGACAAAAAAAGAAATTTAGTTTTTCTTTTCCGTCCTATCAGTCTAATTTCCCTTAAAAACAAACCCCTAAAACAGCGAGACTGTTAAAAAGTTAAGATTAATATAATATATTCTTTTGAACTTTTGGCTGACATTCTTTTGCTGGAATGTTTACCCCTAGTTGGCGAGTCACTTCGTAAAAATAACGTTAACCCCTCTTAATTTCAGAAATTCAGGAGTTATTTTCAATTTGCCTATCCCAAAATTACTTTAAATTCGAATCCAAATTATATTTTCAAAATTCAGGTTTACTGATGGGATCACCTTTGAGCCCATTATTGTCAGATCTATTCATGAATCACCTTGAAAATGAATTCATAAAACAAATGACCTATCAAAAAATACGTCATTTTCTGGTTCCGGTATGTTGATGATATTATAGTAGGATTCAACGGAACAAATAGACAAATAAAAATGTTTCTTGACTTCCTCAATTCAATTCACCCCAAAATAAAATTCACATTGGAAATTGAATGCAACAAAGCGATTAACTTTCTGGATTTGACCATAAGTAGAGATAGAAACACATTAGACTTTAACATCTACCGAAAAGACACAATTTGACGTTTAAAGATAAGAAAATAGTGAAAGTTGAAAATTGTTAATTGCTTTCATGAATTTTAATCAAATAAAGAAAGGATCTCACTTTTGTGTAAGTAGTTTTAAGGAGATAGAATAATGTAATGAAAGATGTTAATTTGTTTATATGTTAATTGTTTGTATTTTCCATTTTAGTAAACCCTGAAGAAGAATAGAATTACTATTCGAAAGCTTGGTAAATGACAAAAAAAGAAATTTAGTTTTTCTTTTCCGTCCTATCAGTCTAATTTCCCTTAAAAACAAACCCCTAAAACAGCGAGACTGTTAAAAAGTTAAGATTAATATAATATATTCTTTTGAACTTTTGGCTGACATTCTTTTGCTGGAATGTTTACCCCTAGTTGGCGAGTCACTTCGTAAAAATAACGTTAACCCCCTCTTAATTTCAGAAATTCAGGAGTTATTTTCAATTTGCCTATCCCAAAATTACTTTAAATTCGAATCCAAATTATATTTTCAAAATTCAGGTTTACCGATGGGATCACCTTTGAGCCCATTATTGTCAGATCTATTCATGAATCACCTTGAAAATGAATTCATAAAAACAAATGACCTATCAAAAAAAACACGTCATTTTCTGGTTCCGGTATGTTGATGATATTATAGTAGGATTCAACGGAACAAATAGACAAATAAAAATGTTTCTTGACTTCCTCAATTCAATTCACCCCAAAATAAAATTCACATTGGAAATTGAATGCAACAAAGCGATTAACTTTCTGGATTTGACCATAAGTAGAGATAGAAACACATTAGACTTTAACATCTACCGAAAAGACACAAACTCAGAAGCCATAATACCATATGATTCCTTCAGTCCTGATAATCATAAACTAGCAGCTCTGAAATCTATGATCAACAGAGCATTCACCATACCTTTATCGAACGCTAACTTACAATCTGAAATTGATAAAATCAAAGAAATTGCAACTAATAATAATTTTCCGAGAATCCTAGTAAACAAACTAATTGAAAACAAAAGAAAGCTGAAAACCATTAATATGCTTTACACTACCACAGAAAAACCTACTAAAAATTCATACATATCACTTATTTCGGAGAATTATCAATCCAAATCCAAAATTATTTTTCTAAACTTGATTTCAAAACAACATTTTCAGGACGTCCAAACCTAGGTAAAATATTATATAATTCAAAATCCAAACTAAAACCCGAGAAAACTTCAGGTGTTTATAAAATCTGTTGTAAAAATTGCAACGCTGCATATGTAGGTCAAACCGGTAGAAATTTTGAGACCAGATTAAAAGAACATCTGAAATCAGGTAAACAGTCCGCAGTTTATGATCATATCGTGACTGAAGAACATCATATGGATATCGTAAATTTTAAAATCCTTCACAAATGCGAGAAAGGCCTGAAATTAAATTTGCTGGAAGCGATGGAGATAACAAATCTGTTCAATATTCCCAATGTGTCCCCACTTAACACCCAAATAGAAATAAACCATTCACCACTTTTGAATATCCCATAGATTTAAAACCCACGAAATATTTTAGTCTGTACCTAACACCAGAAGATGGTTTAACAACCGAAACCGGTCGTGTAATAATATCAATAAAGTGAAAATTAGACAAAAATAATTGTTTTCTTTCAATATTCAATCACTCTGGTCCTTAGAAATATTGAAGTTCATGTGTGATATAGATGTATCGAAGAATAACTAATTTCTTAATATATTTTATGTACTGGATTGGTCATTAACTTATGTATTTTTTTCAGCATATCATGGGATAAACCTTAATTTATAGACTCTCATAATAACATCTTACTATTTAGCTGATAATGACTAATTTCCTTAGTAAACTTTTTGGCGCTCTCGTTTAAATGAACAGAGTGAATATGAATTTGCCGAAATGTCTATAATTTTCGATTTTCGATGTTTTATTTTCTAATATCGACCCGAAAATGGGTTCGACTTCCTGATAAAGAATCCTTGGTCAACTCTCTATCTTCCGAAGGAAATGACCAGAGTTTTCATATTTTCAAAATTGTTTGACTGTCCAAATATCTCGGATAAGTTCGTTATTGGGCCAAATCCATAGAATAGTTTAGAAGTTATTAGGATCTGAAATTGATTTTTGAAATAATTCCTAGAATATTCATCCGATCAATTTGTACCTAGGAAGATATTTGGATGGCGTTGAAATAAAAGAGTTCGCTAAATTTTGAGGAAATCGACACGATATAAAAATTTTAAAAATTTCAAAAAGTCTTTTTTGGCGCTCTTGTTCACCCGAACAGAGTGCCTATCATTTTGCCCGAATGTCTGTAATTTTGGAATATCGAGCCGAAAATGGTCTCAATCGATTGGGTTCGACTCCCTGATGAAGAATTCGTGGCGAAAGTTGAGTCTGTCCGGCCGTCCGGACGTCCGGCCGTATCCTCTCTAGCATCCAAAAAGAATCAGCTAGTTTTCATATTTTCAGAATAGGTTAATTGTCCAAATATCTCGCTCAAGTTCGTTATTGGGCCAAATCCGCCGGATGGTTCAGTAGTTATGAGCATCTGAAATTTTGTTTCCTCAATAACTACTAGAATATCCATCCGATCAAGTTGATACTTGGAATGTTATTGAGGGAGGCTAAAACTAAATGGCTTGCAAAATTTCGCAGAAATCGTCACGCTAGAAAATTTTAAAAAAATTCCCAAAAAAAAAAATTTCAATACTTAATATCTCCTAAGACTTCATTTAGATTTAAATAAAAATCCGTATATATATTGAGGTTACCGATATCTTACTCATCCTCAAATTTCATTGTCGTAGCTTTTCCCCTTCTGAAGATATGATCATTTTTTTCATTTACTCAAGAGAAAAATAGAAATGTCATGAAGTCCGAGCTTTGTCATTGAAAGATTTGCCATCACAGATCGATATTCGTTTGACAACTTGCGGACCTAGATATCAGTGTCAGTTGGCGTAATATCAATCAAAATTTTCATAGAATTCATAGAGGTAGAATTCGATGTCGATGACGTTGTCAAAATTCAGAAAAGCACAGACGTAATATTAATCAAAAAATTTTTTAGGAGGAGCATAGAACAAAATTTGGTGATAATTATGAGTAGTTATTTTCAAATTGAGATAAAGGTTTGTTTATTCATAAGGCTTTCATATTTACATCACATTGTCCCATAGTACGGGAAAAGACTATTGTTCACCCGATCAGAGAGCTTATAGATTTGTTAAGGTTTGAATATTTACTCGCAAGTAGCTCAACAAGAGCGCCAAAGCAATCTGACCTCACGTCAGTGCTTTCTAAATTTTTTAATACTTGATATCTCATCAGATATTCCTTAAAACTAAACAAAAATTCGTACATGAATCGAGGTTACCGATAATTTGTGTACCCCAGAATTTAATCGTCGTAGCTTAGTTTTTGAATAAAAAAATCAGTTCATGAGTAACCCGGGAGAGTGGAAAAACATTCATATTCAGTAGTAATAACAAATGTCAAAAAAAATCTTCTTCAATCGATGATTTGAACTGATATTTTTCAACTCCATTTGAATAAGAAAAGCACTAACGTATTATCACTCTAATCCCAATCAGAATATCTAAAGCACTGACGTTATGTTAGAAATTTGAAGCTCTCGTTCAATAGATGATTTGAATGACGATTTTTTACTTCACTGTCACCCAAATAAATTTCAAGTGACAAATTGATCGGATATTCTAGGAATTATTGGAAAATTAAATTTCAAATGCTTATAACTTCTGAACTATTCTATAGATTTGGCCTAATAACAAACTTGATCGAGATATTTGGACAATCAACCAATTTTGAAAATATGAAATCTCTAGGTCATCACATTTCAAAGCAAATTGAATATATGTCAAATGATTATACCTACTAACTCGTTGATATGTATTATAATGGACAAATATCCAATCTCAATAGACAGCCAATCTACGCCATTGGAGGTGACTAATTCAAAATTTACGCGGACCAAATTTTTGCAGCGTTGCTGGATGTAAATTATCCCATAGTTCTTTCTCTGTCCCACTCAAGGGACATGAATTCAAAAGTTCAGCATTCATTCTATTAGTATATTCCACACTGTATAATATACAGGGTGTTCGGCACATGGACTGTCAAATTTTTTTGGGGCGTTGGTAGGGTCATTTGCTACTTTTTCAGTCTTGGAACCTGGGTCCTTAGTATTACGGTTACGGAGGTATGATTTTTTATTAGGTTTTTCTAAATTACCCAAAATGTACCCTTCGAAGCCCCATAACTTTTTTGCGTGGGCTTTTACATGCATTTTTTTTAATGTATTAAGTCTGCATGAGTGCTTACGTTCAGTGATTCTAAACTTTAATTTTTAAAAAGTTTATTTGACTATTGTACAAAGCGGACAATGTTAAAGTCACAACAATGGAAACAATAATGCCTTAACTAACAGAGAACTAGTCTCTAGGTAGCATAGTACCTCCCTTCCTATTTAGGTGAATTCCTAGTATCATGGAAATATGATATACTGGGATAGCAACGTATAATACATACATATTGGAGGATTCTAATATGTAACTTGTGTTTAAAAAAAAACGTATTTATTGTTACAGATAACACCACAAAATTAACACGTGGGCCTTTTATTAAAAAAAAAAAAATGAAAGTATGAAAACATCTCCACTCCTATTGAAATTAAAAAAAAAGTTACAGCTATTACAAACTTAGTTTTATTTTAAAATGTTCTTTGGTTTATAACGTTGCTAACCATATGCTATTTACGTAAGTCCATAAAAAAATAATACTGCAAATAAGGTTTTAGTCATAAGAGTGAAGAAAGTCGCACCTAAATAAAAGTACTAATTTCTACACAACACAGCGAGCAAGGAAATTTTACCTGCCCGTTTTAGACGCGTGTGAATTATTATTACTATTTCTGTCCTTAGGTTGGATTGGCTAAGTCGCCGCTGACTTAACCCTACCGTGATTCGAGATTTAAATGTCTCTGCTGTTGGAAGTGTCTGTGCCGCGTTGTTCAGTTTTTTAAATTTGTATTTTTTTGTTTTTGTTACTTTTATCGTTTTTTTGCTACTGTTGTTTTATTTTTGGTTGTTGATATGCCTAATTTCACCAACGCTGAGTATGCTGATATGGTGATGGCATATGGCAAGGCCGATGGTGTTGCTCAAAGCTCAAAGGATTTATCAAGCCAAATTTCTTTATCGAAGATTACCCTACCACGAAACATTCTCGACGACTTATCTACGATTAAGAGAGACTGGAAACTTAAATTTTCAAGAGCCTCGGGTCAATGTGAGACAACACCATGTAGCAGTTGACGATCAAATACTTCAAGCCTTTGAAGAAGATCCAACTACAAGCATTCGTGTCGTTGCTCAAAGACTCAACTTAACGATTTGGAAAGTTTGGTCAGTACTTCGGGATAAAAATCAACACGCTTTTCATTACACCCCGGTACAAGGTAAATGAACTTTTTTATTAATAAATTCGTCCTTTTGACTGCGAAAAAATTGTCACAGACTAATGAATTTTATTAATTGTTACAGGCGATCCTGCCAAACGGTTGGAATTCTGTAGATTTTTGCTGCACATAGATGTCGATGACAACTTGTTTCGGAGCTACTAGCCGATGTTCCGGCCTTCGATGAAGACGTGCCGATTGTGTTCCAGCATGACGGTTGCCCGGCACATTTCCTGAGAGAAGTTCGAGATCACCTCGACAACTCTTTTCCAAATTCATGGATAGGCAGAGCCGGCCCCATCCCTTGGCCCGCAAGATCTCCAGACCGAACACCTTTAGACACATGTCTGGGGTAGAGCCAAAGAATTGGTTTATTTCACAGAGGTACCTACAAAAGAGGTGTTGATTGAACGCATAAACGCGGCATTTGTGGTAATGAATGAAGAAATGTTGCTAGCTAGCCACTACAACGGTCGAAATCAGAATAAGGTGTCTGGCGTGCATTCGCAGTAGAGGAGAACAATTCGAACAGAATTTACGTTAAAGAATCGTGTTATATTACTTTGTAAATAAACAATCATACAAATCAAATCAAATCAAATCATCTCTTTATTTCCATCGATCATATACATGATATCGGAATGGTCAATATAAATACAACAATAAAAAAAGAAAACACCACAAATGTGAGAAACAACACCAAGATGTGAAGACTCTCAAGCAAAACACTACGTACATACTACACTATCTGATCACAGAGATACTCATCTATGTGATAATAGGCCTTGTCTAATATAAAATTATTTAGTTCTCTCTTAAAACATTTGATACTGATCAAAGACTTTATATGTTTGGGAAGTTTATTAAATACTCTGATTCTCATTCTACAAAAGGATTTATCAGTTAATGAGAGCCTGCATGGAGGCAATCTCAGCTCAGATCGGCCTCTCGTATTGATACCATGAAAAGAGCCATTCGTATCAAAAATGCCCTTATTTTTAAAAACATACAAACACAATTCCACAATATACAAACCACATAACGTATGCAATCCCAGCCACCTGAAATGATCCCTACACGAATCCCTGTAATTAAAGGATAACATGATTCGTTTTATCTTCTTTTGTGCTCTAAAAACGCCACCAGCACCAGTCGATCCGCCCCAAAAACAAATAGCATACCTGAGTCTTGACGCAACCAGCGCTTGATAAACATTAACCAACTGTGACTGAAGTAAGACAGTTCTAAGATTTCGGAACACATAGCCAACAGAACTCAATCTAGAGATTAAACGATCGCAATGCCCCCTCCACGACAGATGTTCATCAACGACCAATCCCAAAAAGACAACTTCCCTACACCCATTTATGCACTGGCCTCCAACCTCAAAATTTATGCTAATATCCCTTCTCAGTTGATGATTATGAAACATAACAAAATTGGTTTTATTTAGATTAAGGTGAAGTGAATTCGAGTTGAACCAATTTACCATCTTGTTCAGTTCAGCACTTCCCATCCGAGACACCTGCATATCACCTTCTCCCGCCACAATGAATGAAGAGTCATCAGCGTACAATGAGAGATGAGCCCGAAGATCATCCCCTAGGTCATTCATATAAATAATAAATAGAAAAGGCCCCACAATAGATCCTTGTGGGACACCTAACCTAACATCGGCATAGTCAGATCTAAAACTCTCCCTAACGCCTGCCTTTGCAGAAAAAACGCTCACATACTGCCTGCGATCACTCAAATAACTCCGTACCCAATCAAGAGCCACACCTCTGACACCATAAGCCTCCAGTTTCTCGAACAATACACTATGGGAAACGCAGTCAAACGCCCTGCTTAGGTCACAAAAGACTTCAGCAGAGCATCTACCATCCTCCAGATGTTCATAAACAACCTCCAAAAAACTCATAACTGCACCCGAAGTTGATCTCCCAGGCATAAATCCAAACTGATTTGCAGATATTAACTTATTTTTGATAAAAAAATCAGACAGCCTATTCAAGAAACAGTATTCAAAAACCTTGGAAAAAACAGATGAAAGGGCAATTGGCCTATAATTATCGGGCAAAAGAATATCACCTTTCTTATGCAAGGGAATGATCTTTGTGATTTTAAGGTTCTCGGGAAAAAATCCAACACTCAAAGAATGATTCACCAATTCAGTCAACGGATCGACAATCACAGGAAGGACCCGTGCCACCAAGAATGCAGGAATGTCATCGTAGCTGCTCGATTTCCCACGCTTCAGTTTCCTGGTCAAAAGAGTCAAAAGCTCATCGTAAGGTCTCAAAAAAACTGTCTTATCGAAACGACTTATAGGTTTCTCAGGGTGGGCCACTGGGATGCCATCAACAATATCCTGTGGTGCCCTGACAAAAAAATCGTTAAAAATATTTGCCACCTTGACGGGATCATCAACAATCTCATTATCATAAGGATTTTTTGCTTTCAAATATCCACATTTATTCTGACTTCCAGACATTTGACGAACCAACCCCCGTGCACACTTCATTTAATTTTTTATTTTTTAGTTTTTCATACAAAAACTGTATTTTACTAATATCTGTCCTTACTTTGCTCTTTTATCTAAAACACTATTTGTAGTATTTTTTTATTTATTGACTAACGTAAATAGCATACTTTTAGAACCGCGATTAACCAAAGAACGTTTTAAAATAAAATTAAGTTCGCAATAACTGAAACTTTTTTTTTATTTCTTTTAGAAGTAGAGATGTTTTTATACTTTCATTTTTTTTAAATAAAAGGCCCTCGTGTTAATTTTGTGGTGTTATCTGTAACAATAAATACGTTTTTTTTTCAAACACACACTAATGTAGACTTATTACAATAAAAAAATGCATGTAAGAGCCCACGCAAAAAAGTTATGGGGCTTCTTGGGGTACATTTTGGGTAATTTAGAAAAACCTAATAAAAAAATCATACCTCCGTAACCGTATTACATAGGACCCAGGTTCCAAGACTGAAAAGGTAGCAAATGACCCTACCAACGCCTCAAAAAAATTTGACGGTCCATGTGCCGAACACCCTGTATAACTGTGCTATATTGGTTATTGGTTATAAGAGTTAACTCTTTCTACCTCCACGATATAATATTACTTTTAGTTAATCCAAAATGTTTTCAGGTATAAAACAATCATCGATATATTCCATACGGAAGTACCACTCTCAAGTGCATTTGGTCCTCGTATACAGGTCCACGAACTACAATTTTGATTGTAACTTGTTGAGAAATTTTCTATGGGACAATGGATCAACACTATGAAGTGTGGTTGAATTTATTGTATTTTGATCTAACATGAATAAAGAATTATGCTGACAAATGAATGTTATATTATTATTCTCAAAGATATTTCAGAAATTATTCATGATACAAATTGAACCATTTTGAATGTGTTTGGAACACATGTTAATCTCGTTCTCACAGTATGTTGGAGTTCGTGAAAAGAATGAGAAGACGATGACATGTTGGATCTATGCGCATTGACATTAAACACACATAATATCTGTATGGTTTTAATTACGTAGAGCTTATTTGGACTGTGTTTTGTTATTGGATGTTGCGTACACAGATTACAATTACAGATTTCACAAAAGTACGATACTGAATATTGAATTCTTACCGGTTGCCGAAGAGAATGGGACGTTATTAACCCGCTGTAGGTTTCTTGAGGGATCCTTGGAATGCAGATACCACTGCTTCCATACGCCGATGGCATTTCTTGTCACTTCAATCGAAGTCACTATATTTGGAGCCCTTCCGGCTTCAAATATTTTAAAATGTCCGAGCTCAGTCTGGAGAGTGGGAGTAGATTCCAAAAAATTGAGTTTTCAGAATGGAAGCAACTCAAATCCAGATACGCAAATCACAATCATCAATTATACAGGGTCTTTCACTAGGAACCTCACCCATATTTATACGGGAAACTACTGAACGTATTTTCATGAAATTCAGCACTTATGAGTATTTCACGATGCTGATGAAATCTAAAATATTTTTAAGGCATGAACACCTCCGGTTTTTTTAAGAAAGCTATAAATGACTGTTTCAAACAATCAAAGCAAGGAACCACAGAACACTATTTTATTTGGAACTTCGATCCACAGCAGAGACGTTATAATAACATTTTAATGTGGTAATAATTAACTCTAGTTATTCTGAGAACAATTATAACTGAATATCAATAATGGTTAGAGATATCAACTTTCATTTAAAGCAATAGGCTATTTCAAGCGAATAACCCAGAGTAACCAGGTTATTATTTTGGTCCATCTAGCGGTTATTGCTGGTTCTTCTTGGTTATTCCTTCGAAATCCAGTAAGAATAACCAGAAATTATCGCTCCAATGTTCGGGTTTGGTTATCCGTGCTGTCATTCTTTTGATTCGCGTTTATTTATGCTCATAGGTTATCTGAGCATTTATCTGATTCAGATAAAAAGGCCCATTCCCGAAGCTTATATAAACAAAAAGACATTTTTGGCGCTCTTGTTCACCCGAACAGAGTGCCTATCATTTTGCCCGAATGTCTGTAATTTTGGAATATCGAGCCGAAAATGGTCTCAATCGATTGGGTTCGACTCCCTGATGAAGAATTCGTGGCGAAAGTTGAGTCTGTCCGGCCGGCCGTCCGGCCGGCCGTATCCTCTCTAGCATCCAAAAGAATTCAGCTAGAGTTTTCATATTTTCAGAATAGGTTAATTGTCCAAATATCTCGGTCAAGTTCGTTATTGGGCCAAATCCGTCTGATGGTTCAGTAGTTATGAGCATCTGAAATTTTGTTTCCTCAATAACTACTAGAATATCCATCCGATCAAGTTGATACTTGGAATGTTATTGAGGAGGCTGAAGCGAAACGGCTTGCAAAATTTCGTAGAAATTGTCACGCTAGAAAATTTTCAATACTCAATATCTCCTAAGACTTCATTAAGATTTAAATAAAAATCCGTATATATATTGAGGTTACCGATATCTCACTCCTTCTCAAATTTCATTGTCGTAGCTTTCCCCTTCTGAAGATATGATCATTTTTTCATTTACTCAAGAGAAAAATAGAAATGTCATGAAGTCCGAGCTTTGTCATTGAAAGATTTGCCATCACAGATCGATATTCGTTTGACAACTTGCGGACCTAGATATCAGTGTCAGTCGGCGTAATATCAATCAAAATTTTCATAGAATTCATAGAGGTAGAATTCGATGTCGATGACGTTGTCAAAATTCAGAAAAGCACAGACGTAATATTAATCAAAAATTTTTTATCATAGAGAAAGAATTTGATGGCGTTGTCAAAACTCAGAAAAGCAATGACGTATGTTTTTAGGAGAAGCATAGAACAAAATTTGGTGAAAATTATGAGTAGTTATTTTCAAATTGAGATAAAGGTTTGTTTATTCATTAGGCTTTCATATTTACATCACATTGTCCCATAGTACGGAAAAAGACTATTGTTCACCCGATCAGAGCTTATAGATTTGTTAAGGTTTGAATATTTACTCATAAGTAGGTCAACAAGAGCGCCAAAGCAATCTGACCTCACGTCAGTGCTTACTAAATTTTTATAAGCAATTTTTTATTAGCCAATATATCCTTATAATGGAATAACTGAAACTACAATAAATTTTATTTTTCACTTGTACATTATATGTTTATTTTACCTTAGAAAGGGTTGCTATAAATACACTCATTATGCCCGTGGGCATTTTAGCGGGCATTATGGATCATAACGCCCGCTCGTTGTGCGAGAAGCAAAATAAGCTAGAAAGAAATTATTTATTTCGCAGAATTTTAATACTAAAACAACGACAACTCAACAAACGAAAACAAAGTCTTTCTTAATTAAAATCAAAAGTGCAGTTTCCGAATTTCCCGGAAAAATTCTTCAATCGTGAATTTTGGGATGTTTTCGAAACCTGTGAAGCGAAAACTTGACCACAAGTACCTACTTGGAAGTTCGTTCACAAGAGAACCACTAGAGAATTCATGAGAATCTGTTACCGAATTCACAATCATCGTCGATATTTTGTTTTTGGAAAAAATGTAACCTTCCGCCACAGATGCATGTTCCATCTTCCGTGTATTTTTAACGTTTCATATGATGCACCAGCCTCAGTTAAAAGAGTTGCTGAAGTCCGTCCCAAACAATGTCCTGTATATTCATTGGCATTATCCAATTTTAAGTATTTGGCAATCATCGAAAGCACACTTCCTATGGTATTTTTGCCAACAGGTTGGATGGTGCACCGACCATTTCGGAACGTGAGGAAAAATCTAGGATTCTCACTCCACTGGGTCTCAAAGATATATATTTTCTGACCAGCCCCAAAGCTCCTATTTTTTCTTCCTCTACAATGCTAAATCCTTTCGACATACCGGTTTTAGTTTCGGGTATTTTAACAAGTAAACAGCTACTCTTATCTTCTATATCTTTGATAGACATTTTCACTAATTCATCTCTCCTTAGTCCTCCAAAAACACCCATTATTAGAACTACTTTATGAAGAAGATGAATTTCATCAGGAGCTTCATTGATGAATGTATGAACTTGTTCTGCTGTCAAAACTTTGGATTTCATCGGAATATATACTTTAGATTTCATTTTTAAAAATGCTACTAGCCGAGAATTGTGAAATATTGATATTTTCATTGATAATCAGTGTAGATTTCAAAATAGAATATTTCGTCCACAATTTTTCAGACTGAAATAAAAAAAAATTACCCACACATGAACAAAATGAAAAATAAAATAGCATACCAATTCTTGAAAATACGCCAATAACACTGTTTCATCTATAGCAATTATTTCATTTTTCAACTTCCATTGAAGGAATGTTTCATAATCCTTGTCGTAGACGAGTCTGGATTTTTCTGGTAATAAATTATTTGCAGGTTTGGCTGCATTTTCAATTATATTATTTGGCAAATTGCTATTCATTTCTTCACAATTCTTCACAACGAAAACAGTAATGACATTCACTTAATAAAATGATGACAGCAATAACGAACTTCAAAATATTAACAAATGCCATGGGTACTACTGAAAGTTAAATGGAAAAAAAATCATAGGAGCAATCAAATTTTATTGTAGTTAAATGATATATTGTATGCACCACGAGCGTTATTAGATCCTAACGCCCATCGGGCAACATTCATCCCTCGGGGCAAAGGCCCTCGGGCCGAATGTTTCCCTCCGGGTGTTAGGATCCATATAATGCACTAGGTACATAAATAACTATAACAAGGAAGAAATACCAAATTAGACTCATATAATATCTATACATGTAAAAAAATGATCATAAAAAAAATTATTTTGTGAGTAACTAGAAATGAAGAAAATGACAAGAGATGATTAAAATGAAAAATATCAATATTAACAGCTAGTAAAAGGAAGAAAATTATGAGACAGAATGGGAATATTTTAATTTGGAAGTCAGTGACGAATTTTTTTCTAGAGTTAGAAATTAAATCTATTTTTCCATTATTTCAAGACTATACTTGATGAAAATTTGAAACAAACACAAA